>SJYA01000097.1:141578-181423 GCA_006410615.1 Neotragus moschatus | reverse complement strand
CATCTTCCCCATCTATTTCCCATGAAGTGATGGGACTGGATGCCACAGTCTTCATTTTCTAAATTTCGAGCTTTAAGCCAACTTTTTCACTCTCCTCTTTTACTTTCATCAAGAGGCTTTTTAGTTCCTCTTCACTTTCTGCCATAAGGGTGGTGTCATCTGCATATCTGAGGTAATTGATATTTCTCCTGGCAATCTTGATTCCAGCTTGTGCTTCTTCCAGACCAGTGTTTCTCATGATGTACTCTGCATCTAAGTTAAATAAGCAGGATGACAGTACACAGCCTTGACGTACTCCTTTGCCTATTTGGAACCAGTCTGCTGTTCCATGTCCAGTTCTAACTGTTGCTTCCTGACCTGCATACAGATTTCTCAAGAGGCAGGTCAGGTGGTCTGGTATTCCCATCTCTCTCAGAATTTTCCACAGTTTATTGTGATCCACACAGTCAAAGGCTTTGGCATAGTCAATAAAGCAGAAATATATATTTTTCTGGAACTCTCTTGCTTTTTCCATAATCAAGCAGATGTTGGCAATTTGATCTCTGGTTCCTTTGCCTTTTCTAAAACCAGGTTGAACATCAGGAAGTTCACGGTTCACGTATTGCTGAAGCCTGGCTTGGAGAATTTTGAGCATTACTTTACTAGCATGTGAGATGAGTGCAATTGTGTGGTAGTTTGAGCATTCATTGGAAATGCCTTTCTTTGGGATTGGCGTGAAAACTGACATTTTCTAGTCCTATGGCCACTGCTGAGTTTTCCAAACTTTCTGGCACATTGAATGCAGAACTTTCACAGCATCATCTTTCAGGATTTGAAATAGCTCAAATGGAATTACATCACCTCCATTAGCTTTGTTCGTAGGGCCTTTCTAAGGCCCACTTGACTTCACATTCCAGGATGTCTGGCTTTAGATGAGTGATCACACCATCGTGATTATCCAGGTTGTGAAGATCTTTTTTGTACAGTTCTTCTGTGTATTCTTGAAGTCTTATGAAGTAGAAGTTACATCTAATTAATTCATTTTTTGTGTTATTATAGATGGTAGTGCTTAAATTTCTAAACATTACTGCTACTATGAAAAATGGGGCTCAGTTTTATATTTATATTATATATTATTTTGTATTGGTCTTCAGTTCAGTTCAGTTCAGCTCAGTCGCTCAGTTGTGTCTGACTCTTTGTGACCTCATGAATCACAGCACACCAGGCCTCCCTGTCTATGCTAGTAAATTATTAGATTCATTTTTTAGTTTTAGTAACTTTTGTGTCTTTAAATAATTTGTATACAATTAGGATATTAGTAAACAAATATTTTTAGATCTTACTTTTGAATCTTTATGACTTTGACTTTATGCATTTGACAAAACCTTGAGTATGATATTAATCAGCTATTCATTACTCACTTTTTCCTCATCTTACTGAGAAAGTACTTTCACTATTTAATATGAAATTAGCTTAGAATTGTTTTTGATTTAATAAGATTAATGATATATTTTTTCACTCCTAGTTTACTGAAAAATCTAATCATGAATGGATGTTGAATTTGCACAAAATTTATTTCCTGAATGTTATGTAGTTGTTCTTGGTTAATCTGTCCATATAGTGAATTATATCACTTAGTTTTAAATTTTATGTGTGTCAAATAGTACTTAATTTTTTGAATGTTAAATTAGCCTTTACAGGAGAAAATACACTTGGCTGTATTGACTATTCACTTTAATTGAACTTTCAACTATTTCTTGTAAGAATTTGTGTGTCTATTTATATGAGAGATATTGATATGTAGCTATCCTTTTACTTTTTTTTTTTTAATGAGGGCCTTTAGAATGATTTATAGAATATCACTCCTTCAATTTTCTGGAAGATTTTATACAGATATTGGTATTATGTATATTAAGGGGTAAAATTCACCATTGGAGCCATCTCAGATTGAGGAGTATGCATGTGTGGATATGTATGTATAAATATATTTGACTAAAACTTCAAATATTTATGAAAGATATAGGGGTATTTTAGTATATTTCAGACAATTGTTGCTTCATGTCTTTTTAAGGAATTTGTCCTTTTCTGTATAGTTAACTTAGTAATTTAATAAAATATTATTTATTGTATGTTTTTAGCTTTTAAAAATAGGTATAGCCTGCATTGATGCTACCATTTTTATTATTGACATTGATTATGTGCATATTCTTTTTTCCTTTTGCTTATCCATATGATTATAAATCTAATAATTTTATTTATTTTTCTGAATAACTAAACAATTTTATTCTATTATGTATCTTTATTTACTTTCATTGATTTTTATGTTTAGCATAATAACATTTTATGGTTCACTTGGATTTATTCTGCTCTCCTTCTTCTAGTTTAATAAAGCTATATTATATCATGTGTTTTAGGTCTTTGTTTTTAGTATGAAATTTTAATGCAACAAAATTTCCTCTTGGTACAGGACTGGCTGCAACCCATAAATTTTGATAGTATAGTATTGGCTTTATTCAATTCGAAATCATTTAAAATTTATCCTGTAATTTCTGGTGTAATTCAGTAATAATGCGAGAACATACTTTGTATATATTTAATTATTTTAAATTTATGAAAATGTGTTTTATGTTATGCAATATAGTGTACCTTCTAAACGTTTAATGAAATTAGAAAACGATATGCCTTCTCAAGGTGTTATTATAATCTTCTAAACCTTTCAACTTTGTCATGTTTTTCAGTATTTGGTTGAGGTCTATTATTTATTTTCTGATATTCAATCTATTTGCTTTGTCAACTACTAAGGAATGAACATTGAAGTTTCCAACTACAATTATTAATTTGATTATTTTTTTCAGTTTTTATATTTTTCCATCTCTGTAATCAGGTGCATATGCTTTCTAAATTCTTATTTGTTCTGGAAAGTGACATTTTTGAGCTGGATTTTTTATGGTTAGAGTCCATATTCTAAAGTCAACTTTTTAATAATATCAACATGTAATTTGATTAGTATTTAATATGCACATCTTTTATAACCTTTGATGTTTAAACATATCTTTAGCCTTATATTTAATTGTATCATCAGTTCCATTCAGTTCAATCACTGAGTCATGTCCGCCTCTTTGTGATCCCATGAACTGCAGCACACCAGGCCTCCTTGTCCATCATCAACTCACAGAGTCCACCCAAACCCATGTCCATTGAGTTGCTGATGCCATCCAACCATCTCATCCTCTGTTGTCCCTCTTCCCTCTTCCTCTTGCCCTCAGTCTTTCCCAGCATCAGGATATTCTCCAGTGAGTCAGATCTTCACATCAGATGGCCAAAGTATTGGAGTTTCAGCTTCAACATCAGTCCTTCCAATGAACACCCTGGACTTCTCTCTTTAGGATGGACTGGTTGGATCTCCTTGCAGTCCAAGGGACTCTCAAGAGTCTTTTCCAACACCACAGTTCCAAAGCATCAATTCTTCAGCACTCAGCTTTCTTTATAATCCAACTCTCATATGCACACATGACTATTGGAAAAACCATAGCCTTGACTAGATGGACCTTTGTTGACAAAGTAATGTCTCTGCTTTTTAATATGCTGTCTAGGTTGGGGGCTCAGAGGTTAAACCATCTGCATGCAATGTGGGAAACCTGAGTTTGATCCCTCAGTTAGGAAGATCCCCTGGAGAAGGAAATGGCAACCCACTCCAGTATTCTTGCCTGGAAAAACCCATGGACAGAGGATCCTGGCGGGCTGTACGCCACAGGGTGGCAAAGAATCAGACACGACTGAACGACTTCACTTTCTAGGTTGGTCAAAACTTTCCCTCCAAGGCGTAAGTGTCTTTTAATTTCATGGCTGAAATCACCATCTGCAGTGATTTTGGAGCCCCCCAAATATAAAGTCAACCACTGTTTCCTCTGTTTCCTCATATATTTGCCATGAAGTGATGGAACCGGATGCCATCATCTTAATTTTCTGAATGTTGAGCTTTAAGCCAACATTCTCATTCTCCTCTTTCACTTTCATCAAGAGGTTATTTAGTTCTTCTTGGCTTTCTGCCATAAAGTTGGTGTCATCTGCATATCTGAGATTATTCATATTTCTCCCAGCAATCTTGATTCCAGTTTGTCCTTCCTCCAGCCCAGCATTTCTCATAATGTACTCTGTATATAAGTTAAACAAGCAGGGTGACAATATACAGCTTTGACGTACTTCCTTTCCTATTTGGAAACAGTCTGTTGTTCCATGTCCAGTTCTAACTGTTGCTTCCTGACCTGCATATATGTTTTTCAAGCGGCAAGTCAGGTGGTCTGGTATTCCCATCTCTTGAAGAATTTTCCACAATTTATTGTGATCCATGCAATCAAATGTTTTGGCATAGTCAATAAAGCAAAAATAGATGTGTTTCTGGAACTCTCTTGCTTTTTGGATGACCCAGCAGATGTTGGCAATTTTATTTCAGTTGTACCGTCTCCATCTTTTGATTGATAGGGTTACAATACTTATTGCCAACATTTTTTGGATCATAGAGAAAGCAAGTGAGTGAGTGAGTGAAGTCTCTCAGTCGTGTCTGACTCTTTGTGACCCCGTGTACTGTAGCCCACCAGGCTTCTCCGTCCATGGGATTCTCCAGGCAAGAATGCTGGAGTGGGTTGCCATTTCCTTCTCCAAGGGATCTTCCTGACCCAGGGATCGAACCCAGGTCTCCTGCATTGCAGGTAGATGCTTTACACTTTGAGCCACCAGAGAAGATAGAGAAAGCAAAGGAATTAAAAAAAAAAAAATCCACTTCTGCTTCACTGAGTACGTCAAAGCCTGTGCCATTGTGGATCACAACAAAGTGTGGGAAATTCTCAGAAAGATGGAATACCAGATCACCTTCCCTGTCTCTTGGGAAACCAATATGTGGGTCAATAAGAAACACTATGACTGGTTCAAAATTGGGAAAGCAGTATGACAAAGCTATATATCATCACCCTGCTTATTTTACTTATATGCAGAGTTCAGTTCAGTCGCTCAGTCGTGTCTGACTCTTTGCGACCCAATGAATTGCAGCACGCCAGGCCTCCTTGTCCATCACCAACTCCCGGAGTTCACTCAGACTCATGACCATCAAGTCAGTGATGCCATCCAGCCATCTCATCCTCAGTTGTCCCCTTCTCCTCCTGCCCCCAATCCTCATATAAAATGCCAGGATGGGTAAATCACAAGGGAGAATCAAGATCATTGGGAGAAATATCAAGAATCTCAGATATGTTGATGGTACCACTCTAATGCCAGAAATTAAAGAAGAACTAAAGAATGTATTGATGAGAGTGAAAGAGGAGAGTGAAAAAGCTGGCTTGAAACTCAATAAAAAATAAAACTAAGATCGTGGCATCCAGTCCTATCATTTCATGACAAATAGAAGGGGAAAATGTAGAAGCAGAGACAAATTTATTTTCTAGGGCTCCAGAATCATTGCACACTGTGATTGCAGCCATGGAATTAAAAGATGTGTGCTCCTTGGAGGGAATGCTATGACAAACCTAGACAGTGTATTAAAGAGTAAAGACATCATATTGCTGACAAATGTCTGTGTAGTCAAAGCTATGGTTTTTCCAGTAATCATGTATGGATATGCCAATTGGACCATAAAGAAGGCTGAGTGCCTAAGAATTGATGCTTTCAAATTGTGATCCTGGAGAAGACTCTTAAAAATCACTTGAACTGAAAGGAAATAAAACCAGTCAATTCTATTATTACAGTTGTATTAAATCTATCTTTTGGCTGTTTCCTATTTATTCCATTTCATCTTTCTTCAGTTTTCCTCTATGTCAATCTTCTTTACAGTGAGTATTTTTTAAGATTTTTATTATCTCCATTGTTGGGTTATCATTTATATCACTTTTTAAAACTAATTATGCCATAAATTTTAAGATATCCTTATTTAATATTTAAATTTTATCTTCATAAAATATTAGTTTGTTTCAAAGCATATTCTCATTTACATTCTTCAATCCTTTGTAGTTTTCTGTTCACATATTTTAATTCAATATATGCTAAAACTTCACATAACATCACCTTTGTTTTAAACAGTTTATATCTTCATAAGAAAATCTCTCAAAAGAAAATTATGTTTTTATTTTACCTTTCTTACTACATGTAGTAGAAGATGAAAATAAATGGAAACTTAAGATATATTTCTTGGTCTCTTTTTTTGGGGGGATTGGCTTATCTTTCTTTCCTTTTTAAATTTTCCCTTTGAACATTCTTCTATTTAAATCTTGTTAAGAGATGCGCAGGACTGGAAAAGGTCAGTTTTCATTCCAATCCCAAGAAAGGCAATACCAAAGAATGCTCAAACTACCACATAATTGCACTCACCTCACATGCTAGTAAAGTAATGCTCAAAATTCTCCAAGCCAGGCTTCAGCAATACGTGAACCGTGAACTTCCTGATGTTCAACCTGGTTTTAGCAAAGGCAGAGGAATCAGAGATCAAATTGCCACCATCCGCTGGATTATGGAAAAAGCAAGAGAGTTACAGAAAAATATATATTTCTGCTTTATTGACTATGCCAAAGCCTTTGACAGTGTGGCTCACAATAAACTGTGGAAAATTCTCGAAGAGATGGGAATACCAGATCACCTGACCTGCCTCTTGAGAAACCTATATGCAGGTCAGGAAGCAACAGTTAGAACTGGACATGGAACAACAGACTGGTTCCAAATAGGAAAAGGAGTACATCAAGGCTGTATACTGTCACCTGCTTATTTAACTTATATGCAGAGTACATAATGAGAAACACTGGTCTGGAAGAAGCACAAGCTGGAATCAAGATTGCCAGGAGAAATATGAATAACCTCAGATATGCAGATGACACCACCCTTATGGCAGAAAGTGAAGAGGAACTAAAAAGCTTCTTGATGAAAGTAAAAGAGGAGAGTGAAAAAGTTGGCTTAAAGCTCAACATTCAGAAAACGAAGATCATGGCATCTGGTCCCATCAGTTCAGTTCATTTCAGTCGCTCAGTCATGTCCGACTCTTTGCGGCCCCATGAATCGCAGCACTCCAGGCCTCCACTTCATTGCAAATAGATGGGGAGAGAGTGGAAACAGTGTCAGACTTTATTTTTGGGGGCTCCAAAATCACTGCAGATGGTGACTGCAGCCATGAAATCAAAAGACACTTACTCCTTAAAGAAAGTTATGACCAAACTAGGTAGAATACTGAAAAGCGGAGACATTACTTTGACAACAAAAGTCCATCTAGTTAAGACTATGGACTTTCCAGTGGTCACGTATGGATGTGAGAGTTGGACTTTGAAGAAAGTTGCATGTTGAAGAATTGATGCTTTTGAACTGTGGTGAGGGAGCAGAGGCTTGAGTCCCTTGGACTGCAAGGATCCTGCCAGTCCATTGNACATTACTTTGACAACAAAAGTCCATCTAGTTAAGACTATGGACTTTCCAGTGGTCACGTATGGATGTGAGAGTTGGACTTTGAAGAAAGTTGCATGTTGAAGAATTGATGCTTTTGAACTGTGGTGAGGGAGCAGAGGCTTGAGTCCCTTGGACTGCAAGGATCCTGCCAGTCCATTGTGAAGGAGATCAGCCCTGGGATTTCTTTGGCAGGAATGATGCTGAAGCTGAAACTCCAGTACTTTGGCTACCTCATATGAGGAGTTGATTCATTGGAAAAGACTCTGATGCTGGGAGGAATTGGGAGCAGGAAGGAAAAGGGATGACAGAGGATGAGATGGTTGGATGGCATCCCAGACTCGATGGACATGAGTTTGGGTGAATTCCAGGAGTTGGTGATGGACAGGGAGGCCTAGAGAGCTGCGATTCAGGGGGTCGCAAAGAGTCAGACGTGACTGAGTTACCGAACTGAACTGAAGAGATGCACCTGAAAAGAAGATCAACACATAAACAGAATACAACGTGTAGCATAATACTGAAGCTGAATTATTTGGCATTCATTGTGATTGATTATAAAATCAATTATATGATTTTCATGCTATCAGGCAGAATTTTTCTTAATTTACTAGAAGGATTCCACATTAGCCTAATATTATTTTAAAGTTGCTTTAAAATCCTTTTCAATTTCCTTAATTTTACTCTGTATATGTGCATAGTTGTGTCAGACTCTTTGCCACCCCTAGGACTATAGTCTCCCATGTAATTTTCCAGGCAAAAGATATTGGACTGGGTTGTCATTTCCTTCTGCAGGGTAGGAACCAACCTACCCCAACCTAGGGACTGAACCTGGGAACTCCCTAGAAGCTCAGTTGATAAAGAATCTGCCTGCAATGCAGCAGACATGGGTTCAATCACTTGGTCAGAAAGATCCCCATTTCCATGGGGTCGCAAGATTCAGGCACGATTTAGCAACTAAACCACAATACAATGGAATAACATAGTGATATGTGGTTTTCTGTGGTAATCTAAAAATAAAACCAGAGAAGCAGTCATTGCTATTAATTAAATAATGACTGTATTGAAGACAAGTGTCCAAGAGGACAATTAGGAATCTGTTGATTTTTTTTTTTAATATCCAGCATAGCAGTTTTACAAACATATTTCAGCATTTCTTACATACCTTCCTACTAAGTCCTACCTCACTTTTATATATCTTATTAGACTTACTTTGTAATTAGGGTATCTAGGTATAAAAAACTCAAATTTTCTTTAAAACCATGTAAATATACAACTTTATACTGCTTATTGCTGTTTGAAAACCAATGAATATCAGACAATTAAAATAGAGAACTTATACAGAAATCTTAGGTGGAATAATCTCATTTGTATAATTTACTCTATAAAATGTGATCCCAAATGCATAATCAGCAAATGCTATTTTCTAAAGTGGATCTTGGCCCCTGTGCACAGCTCTTTGTCATTGAATTTCCATTGGCAATGTTTCTCTGCATGATTCTCAGAGATAGATAGTTTAAATATGACTTTACAGAGTGTTCATTTTCCTCCACGTCCAACTAGGATGATTACATGTAGAGTTATTCTTTCCTCATTTAAAAACTACTTTGATAAATCAAAGGATTTAAAAGGCTTTTAGCTCTAGAGGGAAAGCAATCTATCTTCCAATATGAAAAAAATAGAGGATAAATAATTTCATCATTTGTGAACCAGTCCTGTTAATATTAATATTCCACCTTTAATTGGTTCCTCTGGACATTGAAATCAATTCATTTTACTGAGAACAAAACTGTGAATATACTCAAAAGTTTCAAAGAGTGAAACTGTTGAAAGTGCAGATAGGAAATTAGGGTCATTAAATCTCATATAGCTTTAGCTACTTTTGAAAGTATTTTGACATTTTGTAAATATATTTTTTAAAAATTGACATAAAAATTGTATGCTAAGTTAAACTGTATTACTTATTTCTTTTTAGGAAAGTATTCATCTTTGATGGGGAATACTTTCAAAAGAAACTTGCTGATATGATTTAGCATACTTTTAAGTATGGAGAAGGACATGGCAACCCACTCCAGTACTCTTGCCTGGAAAATCCCATGGATGGAGGAGCCTGGTGGGCTACAGTCCATGGGGTCAGAAAGAGTCGGACACGACTTACCCACTTCACATTCACTTTTCACTTTCCTGCATTGGAGAAGGAAATGGCAACCCACTCCAGTGTTCTTGCCTGCAGAACCCAGGGGAGCTGGGTGGGCTGTGTCTATGGGGTCTCACAGACTTGGACACGACTGAAGCAATGCAGCAGCAGCAGCACTTAACACTTTTCTGAAATGGTAAGGGAAAATATTCTATTTAAAGTTTTTTTGTTTAACTCTTTAAGAATTTCACACACTTAAAATTAAAACTTGTTGCCACCTCAAAGTTTGATAAAATCAATGCAATGAGTAGAAATATAATGTTACTAGGATTCAGAAACCAAAATTGTTTCCATTCAAAACAGCAATTTTGATGAAACAGTCTCCATTAAAATAAATACCAGAAACTCCATTCATACAACAAAGCTATACTAGCATCAAATTGCATAAAAAATCTGTAATATTCTCTAACTCCACTGTATCAGTTCATCTTTTACAAGGCTTAGCTCCATATTTTGCCCACTTGAGCTCACCTTACCAATGTAAAATGGGATCTATATTTGAGTATCTTTTCCACTGCTTCTATATTATGTTACACTAAGAATCATCAGTTATTTTAAAAGTGTCACTTTTTTTTTTCACTTAATAATTCTCCAATTTAGAGTTTCTGATGAAGATACATTGCCAACTAACTTAAACTTCACTTAAAAGTAAGTTCACCAGAAGGAGATGGTCTGCAGCCAGCTAATTCTGTTCTGTCCTTTGTTCTGTGTGCAGTCTTGGTGGTGTCTTATGTTAGAGCTTTTTGCGTGGTAGCTATCCCACAGTCTGGTTTGCTAGCCCAAGTTAGTTCACTCTGCTTACAGTCAGGGCCTTGGGCCCAATCCTTACTCTAAGCAATGCAGCCTGCGCCTCGCTGCCCAGCCCCTCCCTGCTAGTGGCAGATGCAGGCGTCTGGTCTGCTCTGCTGCTTCTCCGCTGGGGGAGTTAATCTTTGGGCTCCTAATCTGTGAGTTTTATTTATTTATTTTTCCTCCCTGTTATGTTGCCCTCTGTGCTTCCAAGGCGTGCTACAGACACTTCCAAGGTGCACCACAGACTAGGCAGTGAGAGTGTTTCCTGGTGTTTGGAAACTTCTCTCTTTTTAAGACTCCCTTCCCGGGATGGAGCTCTGTCCCTACCTCTTTTGTCTCTTTTTTTTTTTTTGTCTTTTATATTTTTCCCTAACACCAGTACAGTATACTAATGCATATATATGGAATTTAGAATGATGGCAATGATAACCCTGTATGCAAGACAGAAAAAGAGACACAGATGTATAGAACAGTCTTTTGGACTCTGTGGGAGAGGGAGAGGGTGGGGTGATTTGGGAGAATGGCACTGAAACATGTATAATATCATATAAGAAATGAATCACCAGTCTAGGTTTGATGCAGGATACAGGATGATTGGGGCTGGTGCACAGGGATGACCCAGAGGGATGGCGTGGGGAAGGAGGTGGGAGGGGGTTTCAGGATAGGGAACACGTGTACACCCGTGGCAGATTCATGTTGATGTATGACAAAACCAATAAAATATTGTAAAGTAAATAATAATAATAAAATAAAATAATTTTTAAAAAGCAAAAAAAGGTAAATTCAATGATTTTTTTTTCTTTTGAGATAAGAGAAATTGAAATATTAATATAATCCAACAGCTGTATCCTATTAAGTTTCTAATTGGGAATTCACACATGATAGTGCAAAGAAATTTATGATGAAAAAATATCTGAAATAATTCAGGTTATTTTAAAAACCCATCTAGAGCACAAACTCAAATTTTAGTATAACATAGGATATTGTGGATGTTTTTCTAATAACCTTAGGACTAGTGTGGTTTTGTTTTCATAAATCATCACTTAATTTTATTTGTGAAAATTGCCACAATAACCTGTTTTTGCTACAGTTATTTCTAATATGATTTTTTAACATAGTTTAATTATTTTTAAAGTGGAATGCTGACTATAGAGGAGTCACATATACACAATGTCAATACTTCAGTTTGAAAGCTTTTTTCTTAAATATCCTTATTTGAAAGTGATGAAAGTCTGTCATTTTCCAATCTACATAAAAATAATGCTTTGTCTACTTAATATTATACTCTAACACACAGTGTTATAGAAGTTCTGTACAAAGGTTCATTTGTTTCAAAAATATTACTACATTAACAAAAACTGAAACATTATTTTATGTAAATTTGGTTTGTCATTATATATTTGCTTTTATATAAATTCCTGTATGTAGAATTTTTTCGTGATTATTCAGAAAAATATTTGTAAGTTTTGATTTATATTTACAAATTTATTTCCAGAAATAATTTTTAAATAAACTTATTTTAGCAGTATAATTTTAGCTGTATTCTGTTCTTTAATTATCACTTTTTAAAAATTTCATGTTATTTTATAAAGCATATTGTTGGATTTACCTCTTTTGAAATGAGAATTTTTATTACAATATAAACATAATTTTTAAGGTGTGCATATTGCATTATTTTGTGATGCTTGACTTTGAGATTTTCAGAATCATCTCCATCTTATGTATTAGACATAATACAAATTAAGTATGACAATATTCACTTCCATGGAGGTTGTAGTAGTCACAGTATGCCAGCGCTTCACTGAAAGAATTTGAAGAAATGGGTACATTTTAAAATACACTGCAAAGATATTTGAGAGATATGTACATTTTTAATCAGAATCTACCTCCAAGGGATTCTGTCAAGATCCAGTGGTTAAGACACAACCTTCCAATTCACAAGGTGTGAGTTAGATTCCTAGTCATGGGAATTAAGGTCTCACATTCCATGGGATGTGGCAAAAATCTAACTTTGAGTAATCTTATATAAGGCATCAATTGAAAATAAGAACTTTAAAGCATATGCTCTTAAGTCCTCTGTTTCACATTTTGTGTCATCTATATTTACATATTCCCTGGGTTTCCCTGGTGGCTCAGATGGTAAAGAATCTGCCTGCAGTGCTGGAGACCTGGGATTGATCCTGGAGAATGGATGGCTATCCACTCCAGTATTTTTGCCTGGAAAATTCCAGGACAGAGGTGCCTGGTGGGCTAAACTCCATGAGATTGTAAAAAGTTGGAAACAACTGAGCAGGTAACATATTTATATAACAGAGCATCAATATGTATTTTTTATATCCACTTAACTTTCAGATTGCTAAATAATAATGTGCAAAGTTGCTTCAGTCATGTCTGACTCTGTGCAATCCCATGAATCATAGCCGGTCAGACTTCACTGTTCATGGGGTTCTCCAGGCAAGAATACTGGAGTGGGTTGTCATTTCCTTCTTAAATAATAATAAATGGTATTAATATTTAAATTTAAGTATGTCAATATTTAAAAGTGGCAGTGACAAATAGATTCAAGGAATTAGATCTGATACACAGAATGCCTAAAAAACTATGGATGAAGACTTGTAACATTGTACAGGAGGTGAAGATCAAAACCACTCCCAAAGGGAAAAAAAAATTCAAAAAAGCAAAATGGTTGTCTGAAGAGACTTTGCAAATAGCTGAGAAAAGAGAAGAAGTAAGTGAAAGGCAATGGAGGAAAGGAAATATATACCTATCTGAATGCAGAGTTCCAAAGAATAGCAAGGAGAGATAAGAAAGTTTTCCTCAGTATTAGATGCAAAGAAATAGAGGAAGACAATAGAATGGGAAAGACTATAGATCTCTTCAAGAAAATTAGAGATAACAAGGGAACATTTCATGCAAATATGGGCACAATAAAGGAGAAAAATGGTATGGACCTAACAGAAGCAGATGATATTAGGAAGAGGTGGCATAAATGCACAGAACCATACAAAAAAGTTCTTCATGACCCAGATAGCCATGATGATGAGATCACTCTCCTAGAGCCAGACATCTGGAGTGTGAAATTAAGCAGATCTTAAGAAGCATCACTATGATGAAAGCTAGTGGAGGTGATGGAATTCCAGCTGAGCTATTTCAAATCATAAAAGATGATGCTGTGAAAATGCTACACTCAATTTGCCAGCAAATTTGGAAAACTCAGCAATGGCCACAGGACTGGAAAAGGTCAGTTTTCATTCCAATCCCAAAGAAAAGTAATGCCAAAGAATGTTCAAGCAACCACACAATTGCACTCATGCCACACAATAGAAAGTGAAAGTGAAGTCACTCAGTCGTGTCCGACTCTTTGCGACCCCGTGGACTGTAGAACACCAGGCTCCTCCATCCATGGGATTCTCAAAGTAAGAATACTGGAGTGGGTTGCCATTTCCTTCTCCAGGGGATCTTCCCAACCCAGGGATCTAACTCAGGTTTCCTGCATTGCAGGCAGATGCTTTAACCTCTGAGCCACCAGGGAAGCCAATAGAAAAACAAGGCAAAAATTTCTCCAAGCTAAGCTTCAACAGTACATGAACAGTGAACTTCCAGATGTTCAAACTGGATTTAGAAAAAGCAGAGGAACCAGAGATCAAATTGCTAACATCTTTTGGATTATCAAAAAAGCAAGACAATTCCAGAAAAAACATCTACTTCTGCATCATTGATTACACCAAAGCCTTTGACTGTGTGGATCACAATAAACTGTGGAAAATTATTCAAGAGATAGGAACATCAGAACACCTGACCTGTCTCCTGAGAAACCTGTATGTAGCCTAAGAAGCAACAGTTAGATCCAGACATGGAACAATAGACTGGTTCAAAATTTGGAAAGGAGAATGTCAAGGCTGAATATTGTCACCCTGCTTATTTAACTTATATGTAGAGTACATCATGAGAAATATTCGGCTGGATAAAGCACGAACTGATAACAAGATTGCCTGGGGAAATATCAAAATAGCCTCAGATATGCAAATGACACCACCCTTATGGCAGAAAGCAAAGAAGAACTAAAGTGCTTCATGACATAAGTGAATTAAGACAGTGGAAAAGTTGGCTTAAAACTCAGCATTCAAAAAACTAAGATCATGGCATTTGGTCCCATCACTTCATGGCAAATAGATGCAGAAACAATGGAAACAGTGACAGAGTTTATTTTGGGGGGGCTCCAAAATTGCTGCAGATAGTGACTGCTGCCATGCAATTAAAAGATGCCTGCTCCTTGGAAGAAAACTTATGACAAACCAAAACAGCATATTAAAAAGCAGAGACATTACTTTGCCAACAAAGGCCCATCTAGTCAAGGCTATGGTTTGTTCAGTGGTCATGTACATATATGAGATTTGGACCATAAATGAAGCTGATCACCAAAGAATTGTTGCCTTTGAACTCTGACATTGGGAAAGACCCTTGAGAGTTTCTTGGATTGCAAGGAGATCCAAGCAGTCAATCCTAAGGGAAATCAGTCCTGAATAGTCATTGAAAGGACTGATGCTGAAGCTGAAACTTTAATGCTTTGGTCACCTAATGTGAAGAACTGACTCGAAAAGACCCTGATGATGGGAAAGATTGAAGTTGGGAGGAGAAGGGGACGACAGAGGATTAGATGACTGAATGGCATCACTGATTCAATGGACATGAGTTTGAGTAAGCTCCGGGAGTTGGTGATCAACAGGAAAGCCTGGCATGCTGCAGTTCATAGACTCTTAAAGAGTGGGACACAGCTGAGCAACTTATCGGAACTGAACTTGCCATGTCCCACTCCACAGGATCTTGCTGATGCAGGGATTAAACTCTCTTCTCTTGCTTTTCCTGCTTAGCAGGCAGATTATTCACCACTGTGACACCTGGGAAGCCAAATTCCCAGACTACATTAAAATTAAATTAATACAATTAAAAGAAATGTACCTGGACATACCTAAATATTTGGAAATTAAATAATACATTTTTATGTATCTCAGAAGTCAAAGAAGACATTTTAAAATATATTTACATGTTTTATTTTACCGAAATGAAAATGCAACTTGCCTATGGCAGTATCTGTGCTTTGAGGTATGTTTATGTTATTAAATATCTAAGAAAAATAAAGTTTTAAAACCAATAATCTAAACTTCTGTGACACTATGATTTCCATTTATTTATTTATGTACTTAACCTCTTTGTCCCATTTCTGGCAAAAAGCTCCTAAAACCCTTGGGGTTTCCTAGCTGGTAAAACTGATAAAAGGGCTAAATGTTGATAACAAACCCCTTTGAACTATATCTGAGTTTATACATCAACTTTGGAAGCACATTGGGATGGGATATGTCACCAAGACCAAGTGATAAGAGTTTGGACACTTTCAGCCTCACTCCCACCATCAGCTCCAGGGAGATCAAAGGCCCTAGAGATTGAGTTTAATCATCAATTGTCAATAATTCAATTACTCATGCATACGTGATAAATCCTCTGTAAAACCCCAACAGAACAGATTTTGGAGAGCTTCCAAGGTGGTGAACACATGGAGGTACCAGGTGACTGACATGCTGGAGACACCATAAAAACCCCATCCTCCTTTCCCCTTACTTTAATCTTTGTATCTCTTCCATCTGGCTGTTACTGAGTTATGTTATACTAAACCTGTATTCTAGTACTTAAAATGTTTCTCTCAGTTCTGTGATCCAGTTTAGCAAAATAAAGAAACTCAAGGAGGGAGTTGTGGGAACTTCTGATCTACAGATGATCAATTTGAAGCATGAGTGACACTTGCAGTTGATGTCTAAAGTAGGGGGAGGGGGCAGTCATATAGATCTAAGCCTTAAACTGTGGCCACATAATATCAGAATTAAGTTGAATTGTAGGATATACAGCTAGTGTCAGAGAGTTGCTTGATAGTATTTTTTAAAAATGCATACTGGTGGTTCCATCTTAGGAAACTAGGTGAAAAGGTGTAATTTAAGTCTAAATTAATCAAAAGGTAATAATAAAAATGAGAACATGTTTCATTGAATTTGAAATCTGGAAAACAGGACAGAAAATCAACACAGCCCAACGTTTGTTCTTAAAAAAAAAAATCAATAAAATTGATATACCTCTAGAAAAGCTAACAAGGAAGAATAAAGGGGAAAATCACATCATAAATGAAAGAAGCTCTGTCCCTACTGACATGATGTAAATAAAAAGAATGATAAAGAAGCTCTATGAACTATTTTATGCTTAAAAATTTGATATCTTCAATGAATGGAGACATTTATTATAAATAAAATACCAATAGTCACACAATGAAAATCAGGTACCTTTAATAGATACATATATATATGAAAGCAGCAGCATATGAAAGCAGTAGAATCAATCATTAGTTATCTTTAAAAAAATAAACCACCGGGATCATACTGTTTTCCCAGTGAATTCTACCAAAAGTTAAAGGAAAAATCTTTCCAACTCTTTATAGTCTCTTCTCAAAAATATGAAAGGCAACATTTTTATGGTGGCTCAGATGGTAAAGAATCCACATGCTAAACAGGAGACTCAGGTTCAAGCCCTGAGTTGAGAAGATCCCATGGAGAAAGGAATGGCTACAGACTCCAATATTCTTGCTTGGAGAGTTCTATGGAGGGGGTAGAAATATGAGACCGGCATTACTCTAATATCAAAACTAGATAAAGATATTACTGGAAATACAAACAACAAACCAATATCTTTCACTGAGTGCAGATCCTGGAAATTCTCAACAAAAAATTAGCAAATTGAATTCAACAATTATAAAAATAATCATATCCCATCATCAGCTTGCAAGTCTGGTTACAGTGTCAGTTATTAATCTTTAACAGACAGAGACATTCATCTTCACTGCAAATCTTCAACATCACACCGGAAATCTTATTTAATACAGTAGCATGACAAGAGGAAATAAAAGATATACAGTTTAAAAAGGAAGAATTATTTCTACTCGCAAATTATATAATTGTTTAATTAGAAAGTCACATTGATTTGTTAAAAAGCATAACTATAAATGGGTGCAGCAAAGTTATATATGTGGTTAATATGAAAAAAATCAACTACATTTCCATATACTAGAAATGAATATTAGAACTAGAAATTAAAAGGGAAAACACTACCATTTGCAAAACTACAGTGTCCAAATGAAATAGTTATATAAATCTACAAAATATATAGAACTTAATATTCATAAAACTATAAAACACTGAAACAAAGTTAATGAAGATCTAAATAAATGAAAAGATAGTCTATGTTCATGAATCTGAAGACAAACTATTGGTAAAATGTCAGTTTTTGCCAATTTGTTCTATGTATTTAAATGTAATCCTAGTCAAATTCCCAGTAAACTATTTTGTGGATATTAACAGGTTCTAAATGTCTATGAGAAGGCAAAATGCTAGAATAGTCTGCACAATACTAAAAAAGAAAAACATGTAGAAGACTCACTACCTCATGTCAAGATTTCAACACGGAATTTCATCAGTGGCCCAGTGGTTAAGAATCCACCTACCAATGAAGGACACACTGATTCAATCTCTGGTCCAGGAGGATCCCACATGCCATGGAGCAACAAAGCCCATGTGCCATAACTACTGAAGCCTGAATGTCCTACAGCCCATGCTCTGTAACAGGAAAGCCACTGCAATGAGAAGCCCATACATTACAACTAAAGATTACCCCTGCTTGCCACACTACAGAAAACCCATGCACAGCAATGAAGAGCCAACATGCCCAGAAATAAATGTAAATAAATAAATAATTGAAATATTTTATATTAAATAGTACCATAATTAATATAGTGTTATATCAGCAAAGAATAGACACATAGGTCAGGTCAGTTCAATTCAGTTCAGTCATTCAGTCATGTCCAACTCTTTGCAACCCCATAGAATGCAGCATGTCAGGCCTCCCTGTTCTTCACCATTTCCTGAAGTTTGCTCAAATTCACATCCATTGAGTCAGTAATGCCATCCAACCATTTCCTCCTCTGTCATATCCTTCTCCTCAAGTCAACTGATCTTTCAAAAGAAATAAGTAAAAGAAGATAGTATTTTCAATCAATGGTTCTCAAATATGAATATTTCATGAATCTGCATAAAAAGAAAAAAATATATAGACACAGACCTTACAGTTTTCATAAAAAAATAACTCTAAACAGCTTTTAGACTTAGATGTAAAATTATAAAATTTTTTGAATAAATTTAAGATGAATGTATATGACTTTTAGTTTGGTGATGCATTTTAAATATATCACAAATAGTATCCATCAAAAAAAAAAAAAGCCAGTGGTTGACTTTATTACAATTTGAAACTTCTCTGTAAAAGACATTGAGAATGAAAAAAAAAAAAAAAGCAAAGAAAGCCAGCAGACTAAAGGAAAATATCTGCAAATGTATGAAAAGAAAAAGTGAAAGTGTCAGTCACTCAGGCATGTCCAACTCTTTGCGACTCTATGGGCTCTAGCCCTTCAGGCTTCTCTGTGTCCATGGAATTCTCCAGGTAAGAGTACTGGACTGGGTTGCCATTTCCTCCTCCAGGGGATCTTCCCAACCCAGGGATCAAACTCACATCTCCTAGTCTTTACTGTCTGAGCCAGGGAAACATATCTGAAGTAAATTAAAAAAAAAAAAAGATCTTGTATCCAAAATATAAACATAAACATTAAAAATCCAAAGTAATGAATTAAAAATGAACAGATATCAAAACAGACATCATCAGAAAATATACAAGTCACAAAGAGGCATATGAAAAGATGCTTACCAAAAAATGTTATAAAAATATTCAAATTAAAGCCACAATGAGATACCATTTCATACCTATTAGAATGACTAAATTCAAAGGCTGCCACTACTAAATCGTGACAGTGACACAGAACACAGAAAGTTTCATTTATTACTAAAAGTAAGGCAAATGGTACAGTCAACTCTGATACACATGTAAGCAGTTTCTTATAAAACTAAATATAGTTTTACCAAATAATCCAGCATTAAAGGCTCAGAGGTATTTACTCCAGTTGAATACTCATAGCCAACAAAAAACTGAGCAGAGATGTTTATAGTAAATTATTCGTAATTACCAAAAACTGAAAGTAACCATGATACACACTAGCAGGTGAATAGATAACAAACTGTAGTCCATCTACATATTACTCAGTGAAAAAAAGAAAATGCTATCAAACCATGAAAAGACATAGATAAATGTAATGCATATTGCTAAGGGAGAAATGGCAGTCTGAAAAAGCTACACAGTTGTATGATTCCAATTATATATGTTTCTGGAAAAAAAAAACATAATATGGAAAAAGTAAAAAGACCAGTGCTTTCTTCTGATTCAGAGGGAATGAAGTGAATAGTTGAAGCACAGACTTTTTAAGGCAAAAATATATATTTGGTACAGCATTATAGAATGCTCAAAATGGTAAGCTTTTTATAAAACAAAAGAACTTCATAGTCCAAAGAGCAACCTTAATGGATACAAATTTTGACCAATTCATTTAGAGTTTGGATATTTCAAGATTAAAGAATGTGATAAGATAATTTCAATATATTAAAATAAATGGAAAAAAAAAAACCAACCCTGCAACTGAGTAGTAGGGAAATAAAGTAATAATTCAACCAACTTTGGAAATGTATGGATTCAATAAGGCAAAAGGAGGGGAAGGAATCAAATTGCATTTAAGCACCTAATTTGTTTCCATAAGGTATGGGAATCTACTGTTCTGAATCTATTATACATATAGTCTGGAACTGAACAAATTAGTAAACTGATGGTGAGTGACCTAAGTCAGATTTCTCACTGTTGAAGTGAGAATTTAAAGAAAACAGAAGGATGTTAAAATTATCTATGCATTAATGGAGTATAAGTTACCAATGACATCAGTATGAATTCATTTTAGTTTGCTACATGCTTAGTTGGTCAGTTGTGTCTGACTCTTTGCGACCTCATGAACTATAGCCCCCCAGGCTCCTCTGTCCATGGGAATTTTTCAGGCAAGAATACTAGTGTGGGTTGCCATACCCTTCTCCAGGTAATCTTCCCAACCCAGGGATCGAACCCAGGTCTTCCATGTTGAAAGCGGATATTTTTACCATCTGAGCCAGCAGGGACGCCCTAGTTTACTATATACACAGATGATTTTGTATAGAAACACTTATAGAAATGTTTACAGCATATATAGCACTCTGTAGCCATAAGCAAAGCTAACACCTGAATCTTGGTTTCTAAAACATTCTCTCAAAAAAAAAACAAAACAAGAGATCCTTAATACAACTGCTGAATCCAAGAGGGTTGGGGCAGAACCTACACAAGTTGATCTAGGAAGTGTCTTGTAGTGCCAGAAAGTAACAAAAAAGTTATATAAAATCTCATAGTGATAGGGTACATCAAAAGGTCCCAGGAACCAACTAAAGGAATTCCCAATGGTCCAATACTTAACATAAAATAATTTGAGGAACTCCCATTTGTGGCTCCACATGTAAGGAGTCTGGAAGTCATCATTGTATCCTAACAGGAAAAAAATGGAATAGAAGGAAAAACCAAAACTAAAAATTTTATTGGATCAGTAAGAAAGGACCCAGGACAAACCTCTTCTACCTTCAGGATTGGAGAGAGAGGTAAATATAGGGAATCATGGTTTACTGAAGCAGTGACCAGGACAGGGAAACTGTGAGGAAAAGTAGACTGAAATTGATGAAGTGCTAGAGATTCAGTGTGGACAAGACTGACAGCTACAAACTCCAACTTGATCTAGGCATTGGGGGCCCCACATTATTTAAATACTTTTTCTCCAGGAGTTAGACCCATTTCCCACAATAAATATCAGAGAAAAGTTCCCTCCTGCTTCTGAAAAGAGAGCAGAGAAGGGACAATTCTGAAATACCCCAGTGTACTCTATTCTTCCTAACGAGGCTTGCCCTCAAGGGAAACTAGTCAACCAGAGCCAAACTCCTTAAGATGTCATCAGAGCCTAACTGATTTATGAGAAGGACAATACCCAACTCCAGCTTACGCAGCTAATCTTGTCCCACCTAAATGGGGAGAGAGAAATCTGAGAAAAGTGTGAAGTTCACAGTATAGAGACAGGCTCACAGAGACTGAGACCTAGCCTGGAATGATACAGACTTTCCCATTGTACACATCATTATCAGGTCAGAGACTTTATGTTTTTGGACTCCAAAATCACTGCAGATGGTGACTGCAGCCATGAAATTAAAAGACACTTGCTCCTTGGAAGAAAAGCTATGACCAACTTAGACAGCATATTTAAAAAGCAGAGATGTTACTTTGCCAATAAAAGTCCATCTAGTCTAAGCTATGGTTTTCCAGTAGTCATGCACGGATGTGAGAGTTGGACTATAAGGAAAGCTGAGAGGCGAAGAATCGATGCTTTTCAACTATGGTGTTGGAGAAGACTCCTGAGAGTTCCTTGGACTGCAAGGAGATCAAACCACTCAATTCTGAAGGAAATCAATCCTGAATATTCATTGGAAGGACTGATGTTGAAGCTGAAACTCCATACTTTGGCTACCTGATGCAAAGAACTGACTCATTGCAAAAGACCCTGATGCTGGGAAAGATTGAAGACAGAAGGAGAAGGGGATGATAGAAGATATGGTTGGATGGCATCACCTACTCAATGGACATGAGTTTGAGTAAGCTACAGGAGTTGGTGGACAGGTAAACCTGGCATGTTGCAGTCCACGGGGTCGCAAAGAGTTGGACATGCATGAGCAACTGACCTGAACTGAAGACCTTCTTATAACAGTTTCTTTTATCTAGTACACCATGTCAAGCCATCAAGAAAAAAAAAAAAAAAACATTAAAAGGCATCCCACAAAACAAAACACAATTTGGAGAGAGAGAGCAAGCATTAGCATCGGGGTAGCAGCGATGCTGGAATAGTCAGAACAGAGATTCAAGATAATTTAAAAGAAGCCCATACCATTACAAACAAATCAAGGAAAAAAATAAATGGAATAATTAGACATATATTCTGTGCAAGCAAATTCCAAACATAAATGTAGATATTCTGTCTTTATAGAGATGAAGCGTAACTCCCTATTCCTTAAGTGAAGGCTGCACATCCTGACTTACTTGTAAAATGTATTAATATTATATGGAAAGAGGACTGAGTAACTTGACAGTACAGAAATCTGACAAACACTACCTCATCCAGGTGATCAAATTAAACATCAAAGGTGAAAATATTTATAGTATGTACTTAATATGATATAATAAGAATTACACTTTACTTCCTTGGCTTTCCTTCCAAAACCATTATTACAGTCTAATAACAAGACAAAAATCAGACAAATCCCAATTGAAAGGTATTCTGCAAAATATTTGGCCAATATTTGTCAAAACTCTCAATGTCATAAGATACAATGAATGTCCCAGAAATTGTCAGAGTAGTCTAAGGAGACCTGGTAACTAAATGTGATATGGTGTCCTGGATGAGATCTGGGAACAAAAATTAGAACTTTAGGAAAAAATGATAAAATTCTAAATGTAGTCTTTAATTTAATACAGTATATCAATATTGGTTCATTCATCATGATAAATACAGTATGCTAATATAAGATATTCATAATAAGAGAAACAGTGTGGGGTATACAGAATCTTTCTCTACTGTATTCTCAATAATTTTATAAATCCCCAACTGTTCTAAAATTAAGTTTATTATGAATATATAATTTGACTAGTTTTATTAAGAATAAAATTATATGAATCAATACTGTATGTATACAAATGTGCTTTTTTAAGTAATTTAACTCTGTCATTTCAGCATTTAATGTCAAGGAAATTTGTCGGCCCTCACCATCTCCCTTCACCTTGAATTGTTGACGTTTTTTCTCTTTGTTTCTATTGCTTACTAAACAATCTTGACCTCTGCTTACTAAATCTAGTAATATAGCCACAAAAATGCAGTTATTCAGTTATTAATCATACCCATCAATTTCCCTAAGAGTTAGATAAAACACTAAGTGAAAATAGATTTAATAAGGACAGACAGTGACTCACAGAGTTCCAAAAATGCCTTTAAGATAAAAAATAATGCATGTTTCTTTGAATAGATGAAAGGAAATTACTAAAACATAAATAACAGGCTATATTAGTTTTGGCTTTGGACACAGTTTAAACCACAGTGTTTTACTTTCTCTTAAAGCTTCTTATTTATAATATTACTTTTAATCAGTTATGTTGCATCTTCCTTCAAAATTATTAATAGAATAATTGGTACTTCTCTATTAAAAAGGTATTAAACTTTAATACTCAAGGTAAGGCATCTTTTTAGATATGCATATATAATTTCAATAAATATATGCATAAATCCACAAGATGACTGAGATACTGTATATATTAAAAGAGATAAAAATCATTTATGGAACTTATTGTATTATAGATTTATAATGCATAATGTATTACATAAATGTATTTTTGAATTGTTTTTCTGATGTTTTATGCCTATTGCATGTAAGATCATGCACTTTATAAATTATATCAATAATCGTTTGAAGGAAATTATAAAATGAAAAGTAAACCTGAAAAAAAAAAAATTGAACAGATGGCAGCGAGTAGAAATATATAAGACAAATAAACAGTATATAGGAGTTCCTGAACAGCATGGTCTTACACTGGAGAAAGAGCACAGAGAGTAGGTGCTAGTGGACTGTGAGGCAAAGCACACACGCATTTGTTTTCTTTACACGTCACATTTTCTGCTGTTTTTTCCTGTTGTGCTGATTTCTGTAAATGCAGGACATGCATTTGTCCTTTTCTCATTTGTTGACGTCCACATACCTTTACTGAACAAATGTTATTTATATGTCTGCCAAGTACCAGTCCTCCTCGTAGACACAGATGACCCTTTCCCTCATGTAAATTTCTACTTATATATATTCCAGTTCCTTAGAAGCATTATTTTTTCCTCTTCTGCAAGGATTTTTGGTGAGAACATGATGTCATTTCTGACCCTTTTTAGCTTTAGTAGAACAGAATTTACTTCCTAGTTTGAATGGTAGTTAGAAATGGTCCCAAGTATTTTAGATGATCTCTACTTATCAGTTAACTGCTTTTTCACTGACCTCTTCTGCAGATGTGGCTGCAACTTCAATAAAACTTGGCTATTTTGCAATTCATATTAGCATACTTTAAATAGTCACTTGGAGATAAAGCTATAGAGATCACAGCTTTCACTCTTTAAGCAAAAATCATAAATGTCTTAATCATGAAAAATAAAATGATAAATATTTATGCAAAATGTCTGGAATATTACCATTTTTATAATGAAGGATGAGAAGTTAAAAGTATTATTAATGGACAAAACTAAGAATTTTATGCTTTATTAACCAAATTGGATTGGATATTACATCCAGACATTTGTACTAAGTTTTATGTGTGTGTGTATGTATACATACCGATGTATTTGCTCAGTTGCTCAGTCGTGTCCAACTCTTTGAGACACCATGGGCTACAACTTGCAAGGCTCCTTTGTCCATGGGATTCTCTAGGCAAGAATACTGGAGTGGGTTGAGATTTGCTTCTCCAGGAAATTTCCTGAGCCGGGGATTGAACCTCGGTCTCCTGCACTACAGGTGGATTCTTTACTATCTGATGCACCAGAGAAGCCCATGTGTGTGTGCTAGTCACCCAGTCATGTCCAACTCTGTGACCCCAAGAACTGTAGCCTGCCAGGCTTCTCTGTTCATGGAATTCTACGGGTCAAGCATACTGGATTTGAACTGTCATTCCCTTGTCCCGAGGATCTTCCTGACACAGAGACTGAACCCTGGTCTCCTGTATCAAAGGCAGATTCTTTATTGTTTGAGCTACAGTGAAGTACTGAGAAGCCTATATAAGTATAAATGTGTGTGTGTGTGTGTGTGTGATTGTTCCTGCTGTGGAAGGTAAAGTAACTAGGTATTTATTTATTTCTTCTTTGTTACCTAAAAATGTGGCTATGCCTACGTGTTTGGGTAGATTTAGGGGTTACGAATAGCTTTTGTGTTCAGTTCAGTTCAGTCACTGAGTCGTGTCCAAGTCTTTGCAGTCCCATGGACTGAAGAATGCCAGGCTTCCCTGTCCATCACCATATTGGGAAAATTTCCCTACCACCTAGTATAGATTTTGAACCTGAATTCACTTGAGAAGACTCTTATGATGGACAGCTTTTACACCTACCAAAGTTTTCAATGTCTATTATTTGGAAGGAAACTGCCACAATGAAAGTACAAAATTGACCATGATAAAGTCCCAGCAAATTCTCAAATTATCTAGCTATTTCTTCCTTCTACATTTCTAAGAAAGGACCCAAAATAACATGACAGATCGACTTTCTCATTATTATGGGAATGATAATTATATTTTTATCAGAAAAAAGAATTAGTTGTAATATCACTTGAATATGGATTCTATAAAGAAAACATATCAGAGATCGATTTATCTTAGTTTGGATAATTCTGAGTTTGATAGCTTCTCACAGCTGGCTAAAATTTTCATCTGTGCATTCAATATCCAAGTCATAATAACAGCAAATGTGGCTCAAATACTAAATATGGCCTATTCACTTATTTGGTTAATCTCTATAGTGCACCAAATATGTGATGTGTCTCTGTTAGGTAGGAAGCTAGGCATGAGCAACCTGGGGTGGCCTAACTGAAAAAGATTCAAGCTGAGTGGCCCAGGAAAGTTCATCAGTATGCTAAAAAATAACCAGATTGTTTTTCCAACTCAGATGCAGGTGCCCTAGAAGAACAGTGGATAGAAACTAACCACACAGACTTGCCCAACTCTGGCACATGTACCCTTGATTCACAGCTGTGTTCTCAAGTGACCTTAGGCAGCTGGGAGCCCATTAACTGCTCACAAATATTCTATACATACGGAAATCTGATTATAATAGACTAAATCATGGGAAAGACATGAGCAAGAGAGCCTGTTGTTATGTAACTTGCAACTGTCAATCAAAACTGTCAGTCCACGCCCACCTGGATGAATACGTAAAAGCCTTGTCTTGAAAACCGCCTGCACCTCATCATTCTGTTGCCAGGGCCTCTCTTGGTTTGACCCACCTCGCCCTTGAGGTGTTATTTCTACTCTTAAGGAAACTTGTTTTTGCCATGGTTGCAACCTCAGGTTCTTCTCTGTGTCCTTATCAAGAATCGAGGCCTTGAGAAACGCTCCTCCTTGACTTTCCCTATCTGGTAACAGTCCCATCAAAATATTTAGGATATAACCATGTATAAAATAGAAGAAATCAGACTTCTCTTGTATACTGCTGTCCAGTTAACAAAGATAGTCACTACATAAATCAAATAACTGGATAAGTAAGAACACACCAGTTATTACAATTGCTGTGATAAGTGGAATCAACAGATAGATATAAAAGGCAACCGACTGCTATGTTAGAAGGTCAGGGAAGACCGACTGGAGAAAGTGACATTTAAGTGATTGATAAAAGGACTTAGCTTTTAAACACAATAACTTCTCAGGTAAGAGAAATAGGATGAAGGCCCTGAAGAAACAAAAATATTCAGAACAATCAAGAACCAAGAAGAAAGCCACTGTGGCAGGATGGTTTAACAAGCTATGGTTTAGTGAGTTATCTATGAAGAGGAAGATCAGAGATGTTTTCAGAGATGAACTCATGGGCAAAGATATATTAGGTCTAACACACTAAGTTGGAGAGTTCGAATTTTATTATGAATGCATTTTAATCCATTGCAATCGACAGTTTGATTTGGTTATATATATGTGTGTGTGTTTATACATATATGTATATATAATTTATACTTTTGAATGTTGAAGTGAATAAGAAAATATGTGAATAATGTGAAAGACGAGAATGATAAGAAAGCTACTGCATGGCCTAGATGATTTTCAGTGATAATTTGTGCAAGGGTAAGTATAAAGAGAGAGAAAGTGTAAGCATGTTCAGGATATATTGTGGTGGAAAGAGATGTATGTATTGCTGATGTAGTAGATGGAGGGAATAAGAGGGGAAAAAAGAAGAGGAATAAATGCTAACTCCTATCCCTGTGGTTTAACAAGTTAGAAAATATGCCAAATTTTGAAATAAATACTCCAATAAAGATTAAAAATAGAAAGTAAAAACAGCTTTTGGAGAACTTTTACTAAAATATTAAATTGATAAACTGTGGCTTAAATTTTTGCTAATTATGTGATTGAAATTGATAAAAATAAAAACAGAGAAAGATAGCAGCTGTGATGGAGGGTAGTGACTATTTTATCATTAAAAATACAAATACAATTTGAACCCAATAGGGAGCTATGTACTTTGTGAAGTGTATTTGCTGGAAAATTATTACAGTGTTTTCAAACTTCACTCCTGTCTTTATACAAGGTCAGAGCAATCTGAATTTCTATAGGAATGTTCAGGTAGACAGTGTATGAATTACACTCCAGTGGGGAAAGGATCACTGATCTCCTCTAGCATTATATCTGTGGATTTACTCTTTTCTATTGAGAGGAGGACATGAGAAAATGGGGCTTAACATTTCATCCATTTGCATTCTAGTCACTAAAATAATAATAGCTATATGGTTACAAGAGTAGAAGCGGTGCTTTAAATTAAGGGCATTCTCTCAAATCTTAATAGTTTCCACTGTAAAAACTAAGGACAGTCCTTCCCAGATTCACTGTTTCAGAGAACTGTTATTAGTTGAGTCAAAACTTTAAATGGCTTTTGTTGTAAAATAAACAATTGGTATATGGCACGCGATAAGAGGGATGGTCTGAGAATGGTTTATTGTGACAATGCAATCACTTTCAGGTATTACATTTCAGGATGAAAACTATAAATCACTCACCTTGCCAGAGTGAAGTTTGACTTATTCCTGTGGTCAACATGGATATGGACACCAAGGACAAATGAGTCAGAAGAACTTGATGAAAAAAGCCTTTGAGTATTAATCACATATATTTCACTTCTTGCATGACCAAAATGTGTTATATTTTCTCTACTATCAATTCTTTATGTGTTAGCCATGACTATCTTTACTGTGTGTTATATGTTATTTTGTTGCATAATCTGTATTCAGATTTGAATGTAGGCCACTAACATATACTGAGATAATAATTGGTTATAAAAATTGTTCCATTTTTATTATTAAAATCATTTTAATTGCATCTATAATTGATAAAGGTACGGATTATAACTGTGTCCCTAGTACCATGGGATTGACGTACTTTTGTTTACTTGTATAGGTACAACATATCATTTAACCCACATATGTTATAAAAACAATGCTATAACCAACCACATAGTTAATTTTAGAGTGCAACTTCACATTTATTCAATGATAGGCCCCTTAAAGTCTATGGAAAGTATTTATCAACTAATATTGTGCATATGACCCATATGGGATTCTGTTAAAAGGCAAATTCTGGTTCTGTTTATAAGGAGAAGAAAAATTTTTTGTTTTTAATTTTCAATTTAATGATGGTTCCAGTGATTCTATTCTGCTGATCACAGTTTAAGTAGCAAATAATATAAGTATATGCTCTTGTATATCAATAGATAAATGAAATATAAAGTAAAATATTTTTATTATAGAGTGGTTATATTCCAACATAATTTTTGCCTAAATGAAACAGACAAGAGGCAATTACATTTTCTAATTCCTTTTTGTCTATGCCTTTTTTCTTCTAAATTCCTTATTTCCATTTTAAATAAATCTCCACTACAAGTACTTTCAGTAATGACTTATGTTGACTTCAAAATCAACAGTATGGTTCAAAAATAAGAGGATCTTTTACAATAATGTGCTTTTTCTGGGAATGGTAATAATACTGACTTTCCTTAATCAATAGAAGCCAGACAAGAAACTCAAGCAAGGTTTTTTGGTATACCTGAGCTGGTTGCAAGAAGGAATAAAACAAGTAACAGGTTCCCTTCCTCACTCACGGAGGTGTATGGGTGGAGTGGGAGCGTGGGGGTGTGAGCTTATTCCGTATATGGGGTGAGGGTAGGAGTGCATCCAGACATCTGGCTGGAGGGGTGGCTTAAATCGTTCCCACTCCTGGTTGTGGTGCTGAGTGCAGCGGGCATGTGAAGTATCCTGCTTTTGTTCCCATCACCCAGTTTTTGTCCCAGCTCTTCAGAAACGGCAGTTGGGTTTTTTTGTCTTATTTGTGTCTTTTGGTCTAAAATTTGCTCAACTGCACATGCACAGCTATTGGCTCAGCTAGTAAAGAATCCACCTACAATGCGGGAGACCCCAGTTCGATTCCTGGGTTGGGAAGATCCCCTGGAGAGGGGAAAGATTACCCATTCCAGTATTCTGGCCTGGATTATACAGTCCATGGGGTTGCAAAGAGTCGGAGATGACTGAGCGACTTTGAGCGACTTTCACTTTCACTTTATAGTTTCTTCATATTTTGTAGCTAGAAGAGTGTGTGTCCAAGTGCAAACTCTGCAACACTGCAGCAAAGGATCCCAGGTCCAGGCCTTCTCAATAACTTTTGTTCTTGTTCTCACAGTCCTTCTCACTCTCTTCTCCTGCTTCTCTCCAAGGATCTGACAATGCAAATTCAACTTTGTTTGAAATCAGGAACAGTGGCAAAAGATAAGTACCAAAAACCAGAAGACTTAAAGATCACATACCTCTTTACTCTTTCACTTATATTTTGGAAAATATTAAAATATAATAGTCACTGCCTTTCAAGACTTTCTTTCAATCATCTCAAGGATGCTAAAAATTTATTCAAAACCAACAACTGAACAACTGAAGGTACTCCACCTGAGGACTCTCTACAGACAATCCAGGAATTCTGATTATGCCTTGTTAGTTTGTTGCTATTCAAGGAGGTTAAAAAAAAAAAAAAACTCCTTAAAAATTAGATATATATATGTGTACGTGCACGTTTACATACACACACACACACATATATAAAGCATGTTTTAAAAATATAGCTTAGATGTAAAATAAATGTTTTATATAATTCTTATTTTCTCTGAATTAATGTTTGCACAATAACAACTACCACTTGAAGATCTCAGGGGAATGGAATTTTAGGTCAGCAGCTGCAAAAGCGACAGCAGCAGCCATAACCTGTTTTTCCAAGGAGCTGGAATAAACTTTCACAGGTACATTTAAATTTGGTGCAATTACACTGTCCTAGCTAGAGTTCAACTTTTACAGAGCAGTCACAAAGATAATAGCATAACAAATAATTATATTTATTAAATTGATAGCAGTGTCTCCTTTGTTTTGTCATTGTCTTCAAATATATTATGTATGCTTTTAAAACTGTCTTTATTTTTAATTGGAGGATGATTGTTTTACAGTGTGATGATTTCTGCCACACATCAACATGAATCAGCCATAGGTTTACATATATCCCCTCCCTTTTGAACCTTCCTCCCACTTCCCACTCCACCCCACCCTTCTAGCTTGTCACAGAGCACCAAGTTTTGTAGATTTGATTTCATTGATAAAAACAAGTGATGCTATTGAAATCATAGAAGTCTGAAATCTAGGCAAGTGAACACTTAACAGTAATAAGACCTATTAAAAGAATAGTAATATATAATATTGGAGTAGGTTGCCATGCCCTTCCCCAGGGGATCTTTCCAATTGAGGGATCGAACCCACATCTCCCTGCAGCTTCTGCGTTGCCAGTAGATACGTTACCACTAAGCCCCCAGGGAAGCCAGTGATATATATGGAGATATTTTAATTTAAAACTGGTTTGTAAATTGATTTAAGTGACAAAGTTAATAGTGGTGCATCCTTTGCTTTTGAAGAGGTAACTTAGGAGTTGAACATATGTGTTGGGGGGGCTCACTTTTACTTTTATATGACCTTCATATGTAGAAAATTTGTTTGCAGAATCTTTATAAAAATCTGATGTTTTTTGCAACTGTGTTAAGTGGACTTTCTAAAGCAATAAAAAATAGAGTTCAGAAGATATTATCACAAAAATTAGCAATAAAAATAAAAACATATTATTCACTCAACCTATCATAATTAGTGAAAATAATTGAAAAACTTACAAATATAAGCAAATCACTTAACTAATAAGCTCTACTAGTTTAATGTCACTTTTATCACATTTTAAGACCAAGAACTATCAAAAATTTTTCTTCCTGTTTTTGAGTTTAATAACTTGGTCATAAGTATGATTATTAGATAAAATGCACTGAAATAAATCTGCACCTATTAAATTCTATTGAACCTATAAATAATTAACTATAATGTATATTATTTTGGTTAACAGTTAACTGTAGGGCTAATTGACCTAGAGCTCTTTGAAATGAATCACTATACTTTCTCCATTATCTCCATTGGTTCACACACAAATTACACACACTTTATACATATTTGTCACAACAGTGAATGGATTATTAAATGAATGTCTATCAGTGGTGAAACTGGTTATATGATTATTTTGTTTAGCAACCATTTCAGATCAACGTCTATCATATAATTGGATATAGTTTTCTATTTGCTGTTTCATGGTTAACTTTATTTAGCAGAGTCCAAAAAATGTTACAGAATTTCATCTTTCTTAGATGTAAATCTGCTTTTTTAGCCTTAAATTTAAAGAATTATAAATGATAGAATATATTTGATATTTTCAACAATTTTTGTTTTGTCATAATGTTGGAGTATACACAATCATCGATTTTTTTTTTTGAAAAAAATGTAGTGTGAAAATCAGTTAATTTTTATAGTCTTTATCAGTGAGAATTTTACTTTTAGGTTCTTTCAGGAGTCATTGCTTACTCATAGGAAAATGTCTGTCTTACATAGAGCAGTCTAGAAACTAAGATTGACTTCAACCATGACACTTAGGATTTTTATAGCAAATCATCTAATTTGACAGTAGTTATAATTATAATTATGGTGTATTTTTTAATGGCCACAAGAGGTTAGGTTTTTTCCTGAATATGAAGATAACACAGTGTAGTTTTCAAAGAGCAAAGAGTTTAAGTCAGTCATATCTGAAGAACTATCTGCCATTCACTAATTTTGTGACTCTGAATTATTTACGTATCTCTTACTTCATTTTCCTAATGCATTTATTTTATGGCATTTAGCAGTTTACTGCTTCAACTCTTAAGATAAAACACTGGAACAAGGCCAGAAGTGAGAAATCTGGTATACACAGGAAAGATTTAGAAACATATTATTCATTAATTCAAGTATATTTATTTTTTTTAACAAAGTAAGGATTCACAAAGTTATAAGAATTATGAGTGATATTTTTATTTTTGTGCTAAAAATACTGGATTCTAAGTATTTTTTATTTACATTAATAAATTTATAAAATTTATTTTTAAGTACAGAAGACTTTAAAATCAGGAAAACCTCAAATTTTGCTCAATTTCTCTAAGTGGACAGTGTTTTTCTACATAATTTCTTCCCTATGACTGAACATTTATTTTAAGCTACTATACTCTTTTTAACTATTTGCTAGATAGAAACCCTAATTTTTTGTATCCACAAAGTAATTAGCTTGTAGGTTCATCTCCTTCAAGTGATATATCCTATAATGGAGAATAAAGGAAAATATTTGCAGATACTATCACAGTTCTCCAAGGAAATATTCAAATAATAAATAATAATTATAAAGTGCTCATTTCATGAAAATACAAATGTATGAATGTGGAAGTAGTGGAATGAGTACTTAAGTGTTTGTCAAATCTTTCCATAGATTAATGTTAGTGCAACTGAAAAACAATACAAGCAATTGTTAATTTTCATCCTGCAAAGTAACATTTCACAGATATAACAGAAGTTTTATTTTTATCAACTACATAGCTTGACATTATTTATAATTTCAATACATTTTTACAGTTTTACAATTTTAATACATTTGTTTCACAATTTATTTTTCATTATACTTGTTACACAAGAAATTGTAACTCTTTATGTGACAAAACCAAAATATATATCAAAGTTAAAAAAAAACAGGCCTTGAATGTATTTTTATAAACCTTTAATTATATTTCAGAAAAAGGTATCTTTTTTTTTTCCTATTGATTTTAATTTATAAAAATTGGTGCTACAGGATAATTGCATAGTTCCATGTTCTCAACCTTACTAAGTAGAAGTAAACATACAGGGCATTTAACACAGGTATAAATTAAATCTATTTTTACATTTTGGAGCCTAGCAATTTACTTAGTGGTATTTAACCAATGGCATAACATGCAAAATGTGCTAATAAATTTGAGGGTGAAGGAATGTGCTTCAGGTGTTAGTCTAAAGTTTATGCCCCCAATAGACATTATTTTCTGCATTATTGAGCAGCAATTATTTTGCTTCACATATCACCATGATATTTTAAAATTTTACTTTCATCTGAACTGACTTCTGGTTATCATGAGAACTACAAGTATATTAAATTGCATAGCATATTGCATTTGTTAAAGAAAAAATAACAGAAGCCAATCATTCCATTAATTTAGAATTAAGTTGGTCTATAGAAATAGTTTCTGCATTAGGAATAAGAAGATACAGGAATATTTATATATTTATGTAACCGTTTTTGAAAGCATGCATTATTTTTATTCATCATCTAAAACTGTGAATAATGACTGAGACTACATTTTCACTTGTCTGTACACTGTTAGTGCTTGCATGGAACATTATGATTTCAACTTAGCTTTAAATACATATCACATTTAATTACCTTCAGGTTGGACCTTACTGAAAATAAAATATAATAAGGCAGTAAAATGTAATTAGGCAATGCTGCTAAAATACTTCTGTGGTTTTACAAGAATATATCTTTATTATCTATAAACGTTTATGTTTCCCTGCTTATCAATCAGTAAATCATCTAGAGTTGACTGAATTCATTAAATATGAGTGAAATAAATGAGGAAACCAAATATGACTTCCAGTTGTCTCCTTTCAGGAACAATGTAAATAGTATATTTAGAGTAATGTAGCTCAGATGGTAAAGAATCTGTCTTAATGTAGGAGACCTGAGATTGATCCCTGTGGTGGGAAGATCCCCCAGAGAAGGAAATGGCAACCCATTCCAACATTCTTGCCTGGAGAATTTGAGGGACAGAGGAGCCTGGCAGGCTACAGTATACTGGGTCACAAAGAGTCAGACACAACTGACCGACTAACACAGACACACAGACGCAGACACACACACACACACACACACACACACACACACACACATAGTGTAGTTTGGGACAAAGTCCGTCCAAGGGAAGCCCAATGTGTTAAATTTTAGATATGTTGAAATATTGAGATATCGGTCTAATATTCAAGCATGGCAATTGATCAATAAGATATATGACTCTAAAATGTCTAGATTTCAAGTGCAAGTCAGTCGTCATCTTCACAGAGAGTATTTTTAAAGCCATAAAAATAGATGAGACAATTTAAATAGAATATATAAATTAAATGAAGTACAGTATTGATATTAGGGACAAATTTTGAAGAGCAGAGGTAGAAGTAAATAAAAGCAAAAAGTAACCGAAGGAAGAGCTGGAATGAGATGAGAGTGGGAGGATTGTGGCATAAGACCAGTTAAATAAAGTAAAGTATGCCAAGAAAAAGACAACACAACATAAGTCAATTGTGAAGAATGATGATGAAGAGTCACATGAGATGAAGATTTTGCAATACAAGATCAGATAGTTTGAGAGCTCACTGTACCTTCTAATAAATGGGAAGTGATATTCATTCTCTAATGAATGAGAAGTAATATTCATTCTCTAATGGATGGGTATAGTATTTTTTTAGAAAATTTTTCTTGGGGTTTGGCTACGGGTAGGTCAGGAAATGAAGTAGTAACTGGAGGAGAATGGTGAAAACACTTTCACTTTTTAAACTATAATTGGCACACAGTAAACTACAGAATTAAGATGGACAATGATTTTTGATGATCATCAATAGAGATATAAACAACCATTAAATTAAGTTATAGAACCATTGATCTAACCAACACGTAAAGTAAGTTATAGAAACCCCTTCTCATCTCTTTTAGTTCTTTTCCTCATTAATCCCTACTCAGAAACTACTTGTTTTGATTTCTGATTTCTTTCAGAATAAAGCAGTGTTGCAATTCATGGAACTTTATAAAAAGAAAAAATTATACATTTTATACCGGGCTTTTCCCCTGCCCCATATATACAGCTACTGAATTTTATGAATATGACTATAGTCTTCACTATAGTTTATTCTTTTCATTGCTGAGTACTATTGGATTGTAAGAAAGTACACATTTAGTAAATCATTTTCGTGTTGATATATGTTTTCCTGTTCATGTACATATTTCTTTCCAGATCTGAATTATTTTAAGTAACTGAATGCAAGATGACTCGTATAGCTCAAAAACAAGTTTCAATTGACCTTATACTATTTCAAATATTATACTGGATTGTTGTTGTCCAGTCATTCAGTCACATTTGGCTATCTGAGACCCCATGGACTGCTGCATGCCAGGATTCCCTGTCCATCACCAACTCCCGGAGCTTGCTCAAATTCATGTTCATTGAGTTGGTGATGCCATCCAACCATGTCATCTTCTGTTGTCCCCTTCTCCTCTTGCCTTCAATCTTACCCAGCATCAAGGTCTTTTCTAATGACATACAATATAATAACTATCCTGGAGGAGAAAATGGCATCCCACTCTAGTACTTTTGCCTGGAGAATCCCTTGGACAGAGGGCTACAGTCCATGGGGTGCAGGACTGGTGGGCTACAGTCCATGGGGTCACAGAGTCAGACATGACTGAGTGACTCACACACACACACACACACACACAAACATGCACACACATAACTATCAAAGTACAAGATTTTTTTTAGGATACTGTGAATCGTTGAGATTAAATATATGCTACAGTTATTAAGTAGCATTGAAACATATGCATTATCATGTGTAAAATTAGATAGCTATTTAATTAGCTAGTTGTTCAGTTGTGTCTGACTTTATTCCACTACGTGGACTGTAGCCTTCCAGGCTTCTGTGTCCATGGGAGTCTCCAGACAAGAATACTGGAATGGCTTGTCATTCCCTTCTCCAGAGTATCTTCTCAATTCAGCGATTGAACCTGGGTCTCCTTCATTGTAGGCAGATTCTTTGCCATTGGAGCCACCAGGTGGAAATTTTTCTGCTGTTACCCTGCTTTCTTAACTTTTATGTTGAGCACATCATGAGAAATGCCAGGCTGGATTAATTACAAGTTGGAATTAAGATAGGTGGGAGAAACCTCAACAGCCTCGAATATGTGGATGATACCATTCTAATGGCAGAAAGTGAAGAGGAACTGAAGTGCCTGTTATTTATTTATTTATTTATTTATTATTATTTTACTTTACAATATTGTATTGGTTTTGCCACACAACAACATGAATCCACCATGGGAAAAATAAATAAATAAATAAAGTGTCTCAATGAGAGTGAAGAAGGAGAGTGAAAGCTAGCTTAAAACTAAATATTAAAACAAAAAACAAAACACTAAGATTATGGTATCCAGTGCTACTATTGCATGGCAAACAGAAGTGGGAAAGGTGGAAGTAGTGAAACGTTTCCTCTTCTTAGACTCTAAAATCACTGTGGATGATGACTGCAGCCATGAAATCTGTAGATAATTGCTTCTTGGCAGCAAAGCTATGGCAAACCTAGACAGTGTGTTGAAAAGCAGAGGCACTACTCTGGCTACAAAGTCTGTATAGTCAAGGGTATGGTCTTCCTAGTGGTCACATACGGTTGTGAGAGCTGGACCATAAAGAAGACAGGAAGCAAAGAATTGATGCCTTCGAACTTTGGTGCTGGAGAAGACTCCTGAAATTCCCTTGGACAGAAAGGAGAACCAAACAGTCAATCTTAAGGGAGATCACCCCTGAATACTCATTGGAAGGACTGATGAAGCTGAAGCTCCAGTATTTTGGTCACCTGATGTGAACATCCTACTCACTATAAAAGTCCCTGATACTGAGAACCATTGAGGGAAGAAGGAGAAGAGGGCATCAGAGGATGAGATGGTTCTACGTCATCACTGATATAATTGACTTGAACTTGGGCAGACTTCAGGAGGTGGTGAGGGACAGGGAGGCCTGGTGTGCTGCAGTCAATGAGGTCACAAAGTGTTGGACATGACTGGGTGACTCAACAACAACAACAGTTATTGAGGATAATATATAACATGTGAAATTAATCCTAATGGCTAATGTGAATTGAAAACAAAACAATCACTATATTTCAGGAAGCAAAACAAAACAAACAAAAACAGATATCAGGTTTTTGTTTTCCTATAACAATACAAATTTGAGAAAAAATAATGGGAATTATTAAGACACCAAAGAATCATTACTATTTCCCTTTACTGGAAACCTGTTTCTGAAGTATTCTTGTGAAGATGAGGTTAAATTATTCCTAGAATATATTTAACATAGGGCCCATAACAATGTAAGCTATTGATTTTTGTTAGTTATTTTAGTTACTGTTATCATTTGACTTTTTTTTTTTTTTTAAACAAAATGTGCTACTGAGATTGCTGATGCTGAGGGTAAAGTTGATGATGATGATGATGAAAAACCAGTAGGGGAAAGTTCATGAATTCAAGAGTCAGACCTTTAGTTCAAGATATGAACCACCAACTACAATGCTTGGGAAAATAAATTTATGTGTTATTTTTTTATCCTCAACTCTTGAAAAATGAGGATAATACTGCCAAGTGCTTAAGATTTTTCTAAGATGAAATCAGTTCATATAAATACAGTATTAAGAACACTGTCTGGTCCTTAATAAGAGGATATAAATGTTAACTAGCTGTATCAACAATTCCATATTGCTATCATCTATGGTCTCTGGGTTATCAGAGACCTGTTTCTGAGGTTTGGAGATTGTGGTGAGATACAAAGTAGAACTCAACTAGAAAAACAAATTGGGTAGAGGATTGCTTAAAGACAAGAGCAATGAAGTTGGCAAACCATATCAGAAAAACTAAAGGAATTTTAGTGTGGATGAAATGCAGAATGGACAGAATTTGGACGGTCTGGAATGGAGATCAGCTGGAGAACTATGCCAGATATTGCAAATTCAAATGTCTATATAAAACAGTAGCAACCACAAATATGTCAGATGTCAGGGAAAAGACTGTGGCATGTAGCAAGAGCACACATAGACTAATTCACACACAAAGTAACACATCTAAAGTTGCCATTTTGTCATTTTCTACACTCTTATTTAACATAGTATGGCAGCCCACTCCAGCACTCCTGCATGGAAAATCCCATGGGCAGAGGAGTCTGGTGGGCTTCAGTCCATGGGATCGCTAAGAGTCGGACACGAATGAGCAACTTCACTTTCATCTTTCACGTTCATACATTGGAGAAGGAAATGGTGACCTGCTCCAGTGTTCTTGTCTGGAGAATCCCAGGGATGGAGGAGCCTGCTGGGCTGCCGTCTACGGGGTCGCACAGAGTCAGACACGACTGAAGTGACTTAGCAGTAGTAGCAGCATATCACTTTCAGGGGCATCCCAGGTGGTGCTGATGGTAAAGAACCCACCTGCCACTGCAGGAAATGTAATAGACTAGAGTAACTTATTAAAACAGAAGATCAAAAATGCAGCCTATCAACCAAAACTTAGTTTGTATATATATTTCTATAAATAAAGTTTTATTGGAAAATGCTCACTTTGGTCACATTTTGTGATAGCTGTTTTCGTACCACAATGGCTGAATTGAGATGCAGTAATAGAGAGACCATAGAGCCAACAAAATCTAAAATATTAACTACCTGGTCCTTCATAGAAAATGTTTGCTGAGTTATGTACTAAATAAAGATTATATGGAAGAGAACTGAAATTTGCCCCCTTTCTCTGCTCATATCTAATAATTGATAATTGTCTGCTCTAATATCTGTCCTTTCTAGACTCTCTACGGGGGGAAAAAAAAAGTCTCAAAGTAAGAACTAGCCTGTACAATAATTAAGGGTATAAATAAATTTCATGGTTAAGATCAGTTAAAGAATTATAGTGCTTCCTAATATATCCTTCCAGCTAGATAAAGGAATTATAGGAATCTGAAGTTTCTTGCCTCAAGTGGCCTCTCATTGGCCCAAAGTCAGTGGTGATTCAATCTCTAGTTTGAAGGATGGATTTTAGCATTACATGGTGTAATGTTGCTAATTTCGCAACATTTGAAAATTGGTTCTTACCACTTAGCACTTAAAAGCAAAAAACCCGCAGAATAAAAGTTGAGAGTCATGTTTTATTCAGTGGGAACTTTTAGAACTTTAAGTCTAGGTGGCAGGATCTCAAATAACCCTGAGAAAATTGCACTGAGGATTCGAGGTGGGGAGGTAGAATGTACAGGAGTTTTGCAACAAAGGGCAGATAATCTGGAAGCTCAAAAAATTATTGCTAAAGAAAACTTGAAATCCCAAGTTAAGGAATTTAATGTTTTTCTATGTATGAGAAGACACAAGAGTCT
>SJYA01000097.1:122384-141516 GCA_006410615.1 Neotragus moschatus | reverse complement strand
TCTAGGTTGGTCATAGCTTTTCTTCCAAGGGACAAGCGTCTTTTAATTTCATGGCTGCAGTCACCATCTGCAGTGATTTTGGAGCCAACTTTTTCACTCTCCTCTTTCACTTTCATCAAGAGGCTCTTTAGTTCTTCGCTCTCTGCTATAAGGGTGGTGTTATCTACATATCTCAAGTTATTGATATTTCTCCCAACAACCTTGATTCCAGCTTGTGTTTCAGCCAGCCTGGCATTTGAAGGTTAGATGGACTCTTCATTTCAGTTCAGTCGCTCAGTCGTGTCTGACTTTATGACCCCATGGACTGCAGCACACCAAGCTTTCCTGTCCATCACCAACTCCCAGAACTTACACAAACTCATGTACATCTAGTCATGGATGCCATTTAACCATGTTATCCTCTGTTGTTCCCTTCTCCTACTAGCTTCAATCTTTCCCAGCATCAGGGTCTTTTCAAATGAGTCAGTTCTTTGCATCAGGTGGCCAACATATTGGAGTTTCCAATCCCAAAGAAAGACAATGCCAAAGAATGCTCAAGCTACTGTACAACTGCATTCATCTCACAAACTAGCAAAGTAATGCTCAAATTCTCCAAGCCAGGCTTCAACATTATGTGAACTGTGAACTGTCAGATGTCCAAGTTGGATTTTGAAAAGGCAGAGGAACCATAGGTCAAAATTGTCAACATCCGCCGGATCATCGAAACCGCAAGAGAGTTCCAGAAAAAAACATTTACTTCTGCTTTGACTATGCCAAAGCCTTAAACTGTATGGATCACAACAAATTGTGGAAAATTCTTCAAGAGATGGGAATACCAGATCATCTGACCTGCCTCCTGAGAAATATGTATGCAGCTCCAGAAGCAACAGTTAGAACTGGACATGGAACAACAGACTGGTTCCAAATCATGAAAGGAATATATCAAGGCTGTATACTGTCACCCTGCTTATTTAACTTATATACAGAATACATCATGTGAAATGCTGGGTAGGATGACACACAAGCTGGAATTAAGATTGCTTGGAGAAATGTCAATAAGCTCAAACGTCAATAACCTCAGATGGGCTCTTGCATTTGTGCTCAGTCGTGTCTGACTCTGCGATACCATGGAATGTAGCCTGCCAGGCTCCTCTGTCCATGTTGTCCAAGCAAGAAAACTGGAATGGGTTGCCATTTTCTTCTCCAAGATGGGCTATTTTTTATTTTTTTAAATTTATTTTAATTTAAATTATAACAGAGATCATCAGAATAAAGAATAATTGTCTCTGCTAAGCAATCTAAAAAGAACTGGTGTAAAAATCAAAATGGAACTGTTGATTTCCTAAAATAGATGGAAATTGACATGTAGATCAAGGTTTTCTTATGAGAACAGAAAATGGTGTAGGTATTTTATTAAAATGAATTTTATAGAAGAAATATGTTGCCATCAAAACTATTGGAATGGGCAACAGAATGGGGAACAAATATCATGAGGTCCCAATGGAGGAAGCCTGTTGGTGTAGAAGTTACAGGAAGCTACCTCCAGTGGTTCAGCTGCCTGAATCATATAAGGTGATTCATTGTACATGTCCTAGAAGCCACTGCAAAAATCATTTATTCCATCTTACCAAGTAGTTAGCCCTTTTTGCAGGTGAGAATAATAGCTTATGTTTTTCTTTTAATTTCTAAACTTCACATATGTGCTTTTAATTTGGAAACCTGCATTCAAAGGAGTCTGATAAATGTAGTTGCTAAGTTTCCAGCCTCTGCTACACAGCAAGATATTCGATGGGCAATGGTAATTTTCAATAAAAAAAAAAGGAAAACACCCTGCACAATCTGTCCCTTTTGATGATCAGCTTTCAAATACACCCTTATATACAAATTACAGAAACAATAATAACCAAAAACATGTTTCCACACTGCATGGTGTAAATATTATACAAATGAGCAGATGGTCACCCTTTTCTGCAGTAAGGAAGGAACAAAATTCATCATCACTGGAGTCATATCTGGGTGCCCTAGAGAATTTTATGCCTTTCAATTAGAAAACCCTTACCCTATAGCACTCTCATTTCTTCTTGATTATGATAATAAAGATCAATTACAATAGTCACTGATGGTGTTTCAGTGGTGGATGTTTCAGAATCTGCAATGGCCAGTTTGCATGAAGAAATCAAAATGAAAAGGAGATAGTATCAAATTCTAGTTATGTAGAACTATGACTGGTTTCCATGGTAGAAATACAGCAACGATACCTTGGAGAAAAAAATACCTCTAAATCACAGGTGGGTAAAATTGGGAAAATAAGAATTAAGGACAACTGAGAATGTAATTAAGGTAGTAGTGAAAGTCTTAGTCACTCAGTTGTGTCCAACTCTTTGCAACTCCATGGACTGTAGCCCACTTGGCTCCTCTGTCCACGAGATTTTCCAGGCATGAATACTGGAGTGGGTTGTCATTTCCTTCTTCAGGGGATGTCCCCGACCTGGGGATTGAACCCACATTTCCTGTGTCTCCTGCACTGAAGGAAGATATTTTACCCACTGAGCCATTGGCAAAGGTAGTAGTGAGAGAGTATTTCTGCCCTGCTTCTCTTGGTTCTTATATTTGAGTTCTGGTTTTCAGTAAAGTACTATGGCCAATTTCAAGTGCATGATATGCTTTTATAGATGAGTACTTAAACATGTAAGCTATCATTACCTAGATGGGACTGTAACTGATATTTCAATATTCTGTTACAAATCTTTCTAAATGTTACATGTGTAGCAAGACCACAAACTTCTTTGGGGTGTTGCTCATTGCCTCTTTTGTTTCACAACTATTCACTTGTCAAAAGTAATGTCATGTGAAGTAGTAGGGAAGTGAACAACATAATAGCTAAATCCACATATGACAACATGAAGAGAAGCATCAGAAGCAAAAGAGGTAAATCAATATTAAGATTAATTCACATAGCTAGTAAAGAAAACATATTTTCTCCATTAATTTTGGTAAAAATAAAACTTCAATGTAATCAATTTGCTGTAGCTAGCTTGTTCTCTTATGGAAAAGTAGCATATTGGTAATTCAGCATTGATCTCTACCGCTGACAGAAGTAATACTCAGGAATATGTCATAGCTAGTTATGACAAATAAACAAGTATGGTATGGCTGAGAAAGCAAACTGGCACTATTATAAACAACTAGCTACATGATATCCCTAATTATCAAGATGATCTTTTATGATGGTGAAATTTGGTGCACATTAAAATAGTACACAAAATATGTTTTAAATACCTGTTTTGCAATGAATATAAACCTGTAACAGATCTCCAAGTCAACAGGTCCATGATCATATATCAAGTCATGGTTTACTGTGTATAAATCAATGTATATTTCATCCCTGGACATATCAAGAAAGATAAACACAAGATTCATTTTTTACATTCTAATCACCGGGAGAATTTTCCCCCAATTTTCTTACATAACCACCTAAGTACAGGGTAAATAATGCAAGACAGGCCTTTTCAATTGGTACCAGAATTTTTAAATATAAATTTATTTATTTTAATTTGAGGTTAATTATTTTGCAATATTGTATTCGTTTTGCCATACATCAACATGAATCCGCCACAGGTATACACGTGTTCCCCATCCTGAAACCCCCTCCCTCCTCCTTCCCCATACCATCCCTCTGGGTCAATACTGAGGTATGCTTGCTTATTTATTTTCTCAGACAAAATCTCTTTGAAAATCACTATGAGACTATAAGAGTGCATTGATGGAGAGATATAAATATAAATATATCATAAGCAGCTACCCAGCAGATGAAGTCATAGTGCAGAATTGTGTAAGGCCTGAAATGTTAAACTACTTGCAAGTTAACAAGTTAGGCTGCCACAGTTTATGGGTCCTGGCAATTGACAGGAAAATTCCTGAGTTAGAAATAAAGAGAAGTTTATTCCTCATGGAAATAGCAGTAGGCAGAACATCAGCATTAATTTAACCTACCCTCTGAGTCCAGAATTCCCACAAAGCAATAAGAAACTGGATCAGATGTTTACCAGCACCCATACTCAGTAGCATTACAAGAGAGGGAACACTAAGCTTAGAGATTTAGAAGCTTTCAAAACAGGCACTAGACATGCTATCCCTTTTCTCTTGAGGAATGACAATATTATATTATTGAATTCTCCAGGGTAGAATACTGGAGAGGGTAGCCATTCCCTTCTCCAGGGTATCTTTCCAACCCAGGAATCAAACCAGGTTCCCATCATTGCAGACAGATTCTTTACTGATTGAGCCACCAGAAAAGCCATATTACTATATGATAAATAATAAACATACACGCATTTTGCTGTAGAGAGAATAACTATGTATGTTACAAATAATTTGTATTATAAATTGGGAAAAAGCCAAACAAACAAACTCACGATTCAGCGATAAGTAGACAAACAACTCAAATATAGGCACATATTTTGAAGAGACTTATTACTAAGTATGTAGAAATATAACACATAAAAGTTTGCCCATTGCCTTTAATCTTCAGGGAAATTTTAAATTTCATTAAGATTTCACTACACCCAACAAAATATACAATGTTTGAAAGACTGAAAATTACCCATTTTTGGTAAGGATATGGAGCAATGGTCTCATATATGGCTAGTATGGCTAGATGAACTGTAAATATAAACAACCATTTTGGAAAGACAAATGATAGTTTTTGTCAATATAAATAGGTTTAATATACAAATCATCAATATAACTCTCTGATATTTATGTTACTTAATGATTTATTGTCTTTACCTTGTTACCAGAGTAAAAGGAGTTTAAAAAATAGTAAAAGGTCTCTAAATCAGAGACTCCCAATTTATATAATTTAACTATATATTACAGCNGGCTAGATGAACTGTAAATATAAACAACCATTTTGGAAAGACAAATGATAGTTTTTGTCAATATAAATAGGTTTAATATACAAATCATCAATATAACTCTCTGATATTTATGTTACTTAATGATTTATTGTCTTTACCTTGTTACCAGAGTAAAAGGAGTTTAAAAAATAGTAAAAGGTCTCTAAATCAGAGACTCCCAATTTATATAATTTAACTATATATTACAGCTATAATTAAATGATTAAACTATATTATAACTGTCTACTGTATGTTACATGCAACTTATGTATGCATTACACATAATTTAATATGATACATAATATTCAAGAAATGTGGGTAGATTTCTGGGTTGGAAAGATCCTCTGGAATAGGAAATGGCAACTCACTCCAGTATTCTTGCCTGGAAAATTCCATGGACAGAGGAGTCTGGCTGGCGACAGTCCATGCTATCACAATGCATAGGAGACTACTGAATACTTAGCACATACATAATATTATTAAGTACATAGTTCAGTTTAGTTCAGTCTCTCAGTCATGTCCGACTCTTTGTGACTCCATGAATCACAGCACACCAGGCCTCCCTGTCCATCACAATTCCCAACATTCACCCAAACTCATGTCCATAGCGTNAGATCCAGTCAGAAGTATGATGTGTTCAAAATAATGATTAGTTAGAAGGTCATTGCAATGTTCTAGGTATGAGGTAATATGGTTAAGGTGTTAACAATGGAAAAGAAATGTATTTGGGTAGAGATTATAAATATTTTAAATTTTAGCCCAAAGAGACATATTTTGCTAGATAATAATATACAAACACAAGAGAAGAGTCAAGGCTGACTCAAGATTGTTGGCCTAACCTGCACATAAAATGAAAGAACACTTTGGGAAAAGTCAGTTTGTTAGGAAAAAAAAAATGAAAATCAAGAATTAGGTTTTGGTTATTTCAATTTTCAGATGCTAATCAGGAACCCAAGCGCAGAATTTCAGATGACAGATATGTGAGTGTCAACATGGAAGAAAAGTGTAACATTTTATATGCATTTATATTTGCCTACTGAATTAACTCTCAAATCTCTGTTATATATTATTTATATCTTAAATCACAGTTCAAACATGTTGCATGACTCTCTAAGATATTACACTGTGTTCTTGTTTCCTGTCATTCTGTGATGCCTTTATCTTAGACACATGGCCTATGTAGCCTTCACAGAAGGTGAAACATAACAGAATAGCATGTACGGATCTTTATGCCCAGTTCAGAAGGATTCCAACAACAGTCATCCCTTGATAGTGCCAGCAGGATTTGTTCCCTGATCCCACCCCCTAACCCCCATAGGTGAAAATCTTTAAAATATTTAAGTCTTATTGTTAGCTCTCTGCATTCTCCATTCCACATGCATAGATTCAACCAACCTCCAGATAATGTAGTAAGGTATGTATGTATTGAAAAAAAAATCAGTTTACATTTAGACCCACACAGTTCAAGCCTGTGCTATTCAAGGCTCAAATATATTTCTTCCTACATAATCCTAACCAGAATGCAATCATCTGGTACAGAACTAACTGCACAGCAAAGCAAAGAAAAAAATGTATCCTATCTCTTCATGAGTAGCAAGTGACCAAGAAACACTTGGCAGTTTTTGACACAATGGTTATGAGGAATTAATGAAGGATTTCTTTACAAGGTTACACTTCATTGTAGTTATATGGGTCTTATTTACTCTCTTTGGAGAGGTTTCTTTTAATGCAGATTGTCAGTAGGGTTATCTTGTTCTATAGCACCACAATTAGACAGATCTCATGTCATAAGAGGACTTGCAAAGGTAATTTGGAAAATATATCTTGTTACAAATAAGGAAAAATTGAGTAGGAATACCTTGTACCACGAATGGACATTGAATACAGGTATCTTGTTCAAAATGGCTGTGTTCTCTTAGCTTAAATGGAAATCAACCTTGAATATTTGTTGGAAGGACTGATGTTGAAGTTGAAGCCCCAATACTTTGACCACCTGATACAAAGAGCCAATTCATTAGAAAAGACCTGATCTTGGGAAAAATGTCAATGGACATGAGTTTTAGGAAACTCCAGGAGATAGTAAAGTACAGGGATGCTTGGAGAGTGACAGTCCATGAAGTCACAAAGAATTGGACGTGACTGAGTGACTGAACAACAATACATCTCTTAACTTGGAGAATCAGTTGTTTCAAATATTGCTCACAGACTAAGTAATATGATTTCTGAGATATGACAATTAGAGCCAACATTTAGAGATTCAGAACTGCTTCAGAGGAATGGTGGCAACACAAGCCTGTTTAGTATGGATTTGAAAAATAACAGATATATTATAACTGTAAAGATGAGCAGAGAAATAAGTCATAGTTGAGGTAGATACAGGATCATTGGAAATATTTTCTTTTTCTTATTTTCATGTATTGGCTTGTACATTGACAGAACTAATTTAATAAAGCTGAAACAATCAATCATGAAAAAGTACAAAGGAACAACTGCATAATTAATATGGTTAAATATTCAAATACACACTGGATAGAGTAAACTAGAACACCTCTCCTTATATACAATAGATGGTTCATCATTCAGTCAAGTGAGAAGGAAAACAGTTAAGAATTATGGCACTTTTGTGTGTCACAGTGTATTTCCATTTTTATTGAAAAACCTATGGTATTGAAATAGTACAGGAAGGTAAAGCATCTGCCTACAATATGGGAGACTTGTGTTTGATCCCTGGGTTGGGAAGGTCCCCTGGAGAAGAAAATGGCAACCCACTCCAGTATTCACTCCGGGATTCAGAAAATCCCATGGAACGTGGTGTGCTAAAGTCCATGGCGTGACAGAGAGTCAAACACTACTGAGCGACTTCTCTTCTTCACTTTGGAGTACTAAAAAGTCATGGGTGCAGTCTGGAGTTCAGGGCACTTGGATACTACGGAAGGTGTTATTATTGTAAATGACAAGCTTGAGGATTTTATCATGGCATAATGGCTGGGTAGACAAGAGGAAATACATTTGGATACACGTGTCAATATTTGAGAATGCATAATTTGTGTAAATATCATATGTACATTTCTTTGCTTCTATTTTGCTTAAAAGTGAATTTCCTTTCAGAAGATTCCCAAGTCTTTCATAAAAATAAACGAAAGTTATTAACTTGGACTCTGAAAGTATAAACATCACCCTATACACTGTAAAATCTTGCTTAATGACTTCAAAGAAAATTAACCTGCTGTTCTGTCTCACAATAAGTTGGAGAATTCAATTTAGATAAATTTAAACTAAAATTCAGCTTAAGTTTGACAATGTAATTCTGTCAACTTATCATTCTAATTATATTAAAATTAAATTCATTATTGTCCTCAAGGAATGCACAGCTATCAATCAGAAAGTATAAAAAAAAAAAGCAAAAAATTTTCTGTGATGAAATTTTTGAACTAAATAGGGTTAAAGAATAATAGCACATAGGTATGCTATGATAATGGAGAAGGCAATGGCACCCCACTCCAGTACTTTTGCCTGGAAAATCCCATGGGTGGAGGAGCCTGGTAGGCTGCACTCCATGGGGTTGTGAAGAGTCCGACATGTCTGAGCGACTTCACTTTAACTTCTCACTTTCATGCATTGGAGAAGGAAATGGCAACCCACTCCAGTGTTCTTTCCTGGAGAATCCCAGGGATGGGGAGAGCTGGTGGGCTTCTGTCTATGGGGTCGCACAGAGTCGGACATGACTGAAGCAACTTAGCAGCAGATGCTATGATAAAACAGAACTCAATATAAAACAAAAGTTTATTTTCAGAGGTAACTCACATTTCATTAAATTACTAAGCTGTAATTTTTTTTCTCAATCTGGAAAATACATATAGACAGGTGTTTTAGTTTATAACAAAATTCAACATTATATTCTAAACATATTTAATAAAAAGTACATTTAACTTTTAAACAGTACCAATTCATGTACTATGTGTAATTATTAAAATATTGCTCAGAAAGTAATATTAGGTAAGGTAAGGTGAATTCGCTCAGTCGTATCCGACTCTTTGTGATCCCGTGGACTGTAGCCTACCAGGCTCCTCTGTCCATGGGATTCCCCAGGCAAGAATACTGGAGTGGGTTGCCATTTCCTTCTCCAGGGGATCTTCCCGACCCAGGGATTAAACCCAGGTCTCCCGCATTGGAGGCAGACACTTTAACCTCTGAGCCACCAGGGAAGCCCAAAGTAATATTAAGATATGTGCAAATAAAAGTCCAAAGTTCTGTGTATAATTTAGTCTTTCTAAACCCTGCACTCTAAAATATAACAGAAGAGAGAAAGGGAAATGGGTTGATAGAGAAATGAAAAGAGAAATTACTATAGAAGAAAAGTATCCAAGAATATTTCTTCAGGCCCAAGGGAAATTTTGTTACAGTATAATATACACTTAAAATTGAAGAGACAAAAGCTCAAGTTCTCTACTTTCTTGCTACTCTTCTTTTCAGAGTTGTGCCAAATGTCATTATTAAGATTGCTATTTACATAGAGTGCCATAGCATGGGGAGCTTAAAGGTTAAAGTCTGTAGTAGAAAGACCTTCATTAAAAAGGCCACATTTTAGAAATGGGAAGGTCTTTTTACAAGTAATGTTAAATGGGGAATTAAAGCAATGACCCAAATAATTAAAGTAAAACAAACTTTCTACATCTGAGAGGGAAATAGAACTTCAAAGCTTAAATCATCACAAATTACTGTCTACATTCATCACATTAATGGGGTAATTGCTCAGCATGCACTTTGAAGAGGTCACGTATCTTCAACTGAAGTCATTTCTATATGCAGACATTGATTTACTGATTTGTGTTTTATCCTTTCCAAAGTCTCAGTGATTGATTTCCTTTGGTACAATGAGCTAATTTTGATACTTACAGAAAAATAAAAAGTATATTCTATACTAAGTAGTGCTTGTTTTTATTTTTTGAAATCCATACATTATAAGAATCAAATATTAAGCTTTTATTGTTTAACAAAGGTAGATCATGTAATAAGATTTTATCTTTTCAGATAGATAAAAGATATCTTTGAGATAATCATTTCAGGTTATCTAAAATATGTAAATTGAAAACACATAACCCATACAAGTCTACATATATAAAAAAGTCATTTTATTTATTATTTTTAGTCAATTTCCATTGGTATATAGTTGATTTACAATGGTGTATTAATTTCAGGGGTACAGCAAATCAATCAGCAATACATATATCCACTCTTTTTAAGAATCTTTTCCATATAGTCATTACAGGGTGCTGAGTAGAGTTACCTGTGCTATAATTATGTTTTTATTAGTTATCAATTTTATATATAGTAGTGTGTATATATCAAGGCTTCCCTGGTAGCTTAGCTGATAAAGAGTCCACCTGCAATGCAGGAGACACTGGTTTGATTCCTGGGTTGGGAAGTTCCTTTAGAGAAGGGATAGACTACCCACTCCAGTATTCATAGACTTGCCTGATGGCTCAGATGGTAAAGAATCTGTCTGCAATGCAGGATACCTGGGTTAGATACCTTGGTTGCGAAGATCAACTGGAGGAGGATGTGGCAGCCCACTCCCGTATTCTTGCCTGGAGAATCCACATGAATAGAGGAGCCTGGAAGGATATAATCTATAAGGTAACAAAGCATCAGACATAATAGCACAAGTACATATGTCAATCTCAATTTTCCAATTTATCTCTTCTTTCCCTTTTCCCCTTGGTAATCATGTTTTTTATTTTTTTTTTATTCTATTTCTGTTTCGAACATAAGTTTATTAGTAACTTTTTTTTTAGATTCCATATGTAAGTTAAACCATATGATATTTGTCTTTCTCAGTCTGACTTATTTCACTCAGTATGAAAATCTCTAAGTTCACCTATGTCATTGCAAATGACATTATTTCATTCTTCTTCTTTTTTTTTTAATGGCTGAGTAATATTCTATTGTATATATGTACCATGTCATCTTTATCCATTCCTCTTTTGGAGGACACTTAGTTTGTTTCTGTCTCCAGGCTACTATAAATAGTGCTGCGCATATATTTGGAGAAAACCATAATTCAAAAAGATATACACATCTCAATGTTTCTTGCAGTAGTAAAGTCCTTTTAAAACCAACACTGTCAGAACCCATTATGTCACGCCTGTGACAGCCACCAAAAAGCCATGCCAACTGCTACTCACTGGAGCAGAGATATCTTTCTGTTTCAATTGTATGTTTCCTTCTTCCCTCTTTCCACTCTTGCTTCAACTCTTCCTTGGTGGTTCTTTCTTTCTTTGCCATTAAAAGTAATTGAAAATTGGCAAAATGAGTACAGTATTGTAAAGCAAAACAAACTAAAAAATAAAAATTAAAAAAAAAAAAAAAGAAAATGAGACATGTTTACTAAAGATAGCATACTGCTTTGGAATTTTGAGTATGAAAACCTGAATGAACTAAGTTACACAATTTTACAAACAAAAAAAAGTCAAATTTTGAATAACATGGAATTTTAAAGGAAAAATAAAAACAATATATAAGAAGAAATCTGCAATAACAAAACTGTTGCTGAAGGACACAATGAAAAATGTTTTTAATTATCTAAATGAGTCTGATTACTATCCTGGTCTGAGATAGAGGTTCAGTTAGGAACAAGAATGACACACCTAGAACGTATCTTAAAAATATTCTACAGGAGAGACTGTTGTACTTGTGAAACTAATTGAACATATCTGGAGAATCCACATAAAAATTCTTACTATCCCCCAAGCTTTCTAAAGAAACTAGAGCAACTGACTGTCATATTTCTCTTAAGGCATACAAAGTAGCATTGATTAATTTAAAAAAAAAGCAAAAATAAAGTTCAGGGCTGAGATAGTAAAAAATATCGCCTGTCACCGACATGTTGAATTAAAGAACATCAGTCATAGAAATTCAAGGTATCCTAATATGAGATTACTGGCTGAGACATAGACTTGGGATACTGTGATATTGAATGGTTTTCCTTGGAAACAAATAGAGATCATTCGGTCTTTTTTGAGAGTCCATCTAAATACTGCATTTAGGACTCTTTTTGTTGACTATGAGGGCTACTCCATTTCTTCTAAAGGATTCTTGCCCACAGTAGCAGATATAATGATCATCTGAGTTAAATTAACCCATTCCAGTCCATTTTAGTTCGCTGGTTCCTAAAATGTTGGTGCTCACTCTTGCCATCTCCTGTTTGATCACATCCAATTGCTCTTGATTCATGGGCCTAACATTCCAGGTTCCTATGAAATATTGCTCTTTACAGCATCGGACTTCACTTTCATCACTAGTCATATCCACAACTGGGTGTTAGTTTTGCTTTGGCTCCGTCTCTTCATTCTTTCTCTTCATTTCTCCTCTGATCTCCAGTAGCATATTGGGCACCTACTGACTTGGGGAGTTCATCTGTAGGTTTTTTAGTTATTTTTTGCCTTTTCATACTGTCATGGGGTTATCAAGGCAAGAATAATGAAGTGGTGTGCCATTCTTTTATCCAGTGAACCACGTTTTGTCAGAACTCTCCAACATGACCCTTCTGTCTTGGGTGATCCTATATGGCACAGTTTCATTGAGTTAGACAAGGTTGTGATCCATGTGATCAGTTTGATTAGTTTTCTCTGATTGTGCTTTTCATTCTGCCTGCCCTCTGATTGATAAGGATAAAAGACTTATGGAAGCTTCCTGATGGGAGAGGCTGACTGAAGGGGAAACCTGGGCCTTCCTTGTTATGATGGGCAGGATCATGCTCAGTAAAACTTTAATCAAATTTTCTGTTATTGGGCAGTGCTGTGTTCCCTCCCAGTTGTTTGATCTGAGGCCAAATTATGGTGGAGGTAATGAAGATTACTGAAACTCCTTTGAAAAGTCCCATACATACATACCTGCACACAGTGCTGCCAACCCTGTAGCAGGCCACCACCAACCCATACCTTGGCCAGATAACCCTGCATATTCATGGGCCCGTCTGGGTTAGTCTTGTGGGGTCACTGCTCTTTTCTTCTGGGTCCTGGTGTACATAAGATTNAATGAAGATTACTGAAACTCCTTTGAAAAGTCCCATACATACATACCTGCACACAGTGCTGCCAACCCTGTAGCAGGCCACCACCAACCCATACCTTGGCCAGATAACCCTGCATATTCATGGGCCCGTCTGGGTTAGTCTTGTGGGGTCACTGCTCTTTTCTTCTGGGTCCTGGTGTACATAAGATTTTCATTGTGCCCTCCAAGAGTCTGTTTCCTTAGTTCTGTGTAAATGCTAGAGGCTCTGTGGTAGGGTTAATGGCAATCACCTACAAAAGGGCTTATGAAATCACTGCAGAAGGTGACTGCAGTCAAGAAGTTAAAAGACACTTGCTCCTTGGAAGAAAAGCTATGACCAACCTCAGTTCATTTCAGTTGCTCAGTCATATCTGACTCTGTAAAACTATGGACTGCAGCACGCCAGTCCTTCCTGTCCATCACCAACTCCCGGAGTTCACTCAGACTCACGTCCATCGAGTCTGTGATGCCATCCAGCCANATGGGGAACATGTCTACACCCGTAGCGGATTCATGTTGATATATGGCAAAACCAACACAATATTGCAAAGTAATTAGCCTCCGATTTAAATAAATTCATATAAAAAAAAAGAAAAAAATGAAGATCATAGCATCCAGTCCCATCACTTCATGGCAAATAGATGGGGCAACAATGGTAACAGTGACAGACTTTCTTTTCATGGATTCCATAGTCATTGTAAATGGTAGCTGCAGCTATGAAAATAAAGAACACTTGTTCCTGGGATGAAAGACAATGTCAAACCTAAACAACATGTTAAAAAGCAGAGAATTTATTTTGCCTACAAAGGTCTGTATAGTCAAAGCTATGGTTTTTCCAGTGGTCATATATGGAAGTGAGAACTGGTCAGTAAGAAAGGCTTAGTGTTGAAGAACTGATGCCTTCAAAATGTGGTGTTGGAGAAGACTCTTGAAAGTCCATTGAACTGCAAGGAGATTGAACCAGTCAATTCTAAATATCCAGTCAACTCTGAATATTCATTGGAAGGACTGATGCTGAAACTGAAGCACCTGTGGTTTGGTCACCCAATGCAAAGAGCCAACTCATTGGAAAAGACCCTGTTCTTGGGAAAGACTGAAGGTAGACAGAGAAGGGGATGAAAGAGGATGAGATGGTTGTATGACAAAGGCAACTCAACAGACATGAGTTTGAACAAAGTCCTAGGGATGGTGAAGGACAGGAAAGCTGGCTTGCTGCAGTCCGTGGGGTCACTAAAAGTCAGATATAACTGAGTGACTGAACAACAACAACAACAAAAGTAAATTTATATTCACCGTCATAAGTATTCACAGATTGTGATTTGGATCTACTTTATTCCCACATAGATAATAAATAATGTACTTAATCAAAATAAGGGCAAAAATAATTTGTGGTATTATTTTGGACTAAACTTGTTTTTGTGTGTCTGCTTAGTCATGTCCACCTATTTGTGATCCCATGGACTGTAGAACACTAGGGTCCTGTGTTCATGGAATTTTTCACGCAGGAATACCAGAGTGAGTTGCCACTCATATCCTCATATCCTAAAGGAAAGACTCAGGAAGAAAGCTGTATGGGAGAATACTTAATATTGGAACAGAAGGACTGTGGCTCTGGGAAAATGTACTGTGGAGATTTAAGAAAAGAAAATTGGTGTGCACATGGTGTATATATTGGGGGAGGAGGTGAAGATTAACACATTACTGCCCAGGGGATGTTTTGCAGAAACTAATGCCTGGAATATTAATATGTCTCTGAATAACAGTGTGTTAATAGACCTCTTGATATGATGGATCATATGAAAACCAAATTTAATATAATTTAAAAATAAAATTTAAAAACGTGCAAGAAAAATGTGATTTGATACACACGAGAAGGTACGGACCTAATAGAAGTGCTAAGCTTGAATTTAGAATGGATACTGCTTGGTCTTTGGTCTCAGGATAAGTGGTATATACTCAGCTTCTCACGTGTCTAACCTCTAGCACAATTAAGTAGCCTGGAAATAATATAAAACATAAAAGGACTCTGATATATGGGGGGAAAGGGAGGAAGGCTAGGATGCTGAAGATTTAGAGTGACGCTGGTGATTTTCCTATTTTCATTTGTTTTGTGTTTTATCTCCCACTTCATCTTCCATATTCACAAAATTAGGTCCTTGAGAGTACTTCAACCCAGAACCATGTATTAAGAATAGGCAGAAAAAAAAGACCTGACACTAAAAACTCTGAAGAAACATAGCCTGGCAAGATAAGCATTCAGAGTTAAGAGATAAAAACTAGTATGTATAAAATAAATAAAGCGCAGGAAAATAAAGCCATTATTTTATGATAACTTTAGATGCAGTATAATCTTAAATTACTGGTCACTGTAAACTAATGTTTCTGGTTTACAATAAATCAACTATACTTTAAAAATACAGGCTAGAATAATACTGGGAAATTAAATTTTGGATTTTATACCAAAAGTACAAGCAAAAGTAGAGGTAAACTAGTGAAAGTAGTTCAAACTAAGAAGCTTCTGCAAAACAAAAGAAATATCAATGAAAATAAAAAGCAACTTAACAAATTGGAAAAGAAAAAAATTGCAAACCATTTATTGGAAAAGTGGTCAATATCCAAAATATATAAAACTCATATAACTCAGTTTTGAAGCCAAGCAATCAATGTGATTTTTAAAATGGGCAAAGGATCAAAGAAGACAACCAAATGATTGACAGGTACATGAAAAGATATTCAATATCACTAACCGTCAGGAAAATCCAAGCTGAAATCCCACTAACATATTAGTTTATACCTGTTAGGACAGCTGTCATCAAGAAAAGACAATTGTTAGCCAGGATATGGAGATCAGGAAATACTTGTATACCGATGGTGGGAATGTAAATAATTCAGCTACTATGGGAAACAGTATGAAAGTTTCATAAAAAATTAAAATTAAAACTACTATTTGATACAGTAATGCCTCTCCTGGATATATAACCGAGAAAGTTCAAATGGGATGCAGAATTGATAAATGCACTCTCATATTTATTGCAGTGTTATTCACAATAACCAAGATATGGGAACAACTTATGAGTTCATCTACAAATAAACTGATAAAGATAGATATATATATATATTTATATAAATATAAATAATATAAATATATATGTCATATACATAAACAACATACATACTGTGGAATAAACCATGAAATAATAGTCAGCCATTAGAGAAATTTAGGCATTTGCAACAGGTGGATAAATTTCAAAAGCATCATGTTATGTGAAGGAAGTCAGACTAAAAATATAAATACTGAATGATACTACATATATATGGAAACATAAAAAGCCAATACTTTAAGCTCCAATACTTTGGCCACTTGATGCAAAGAGCTAACTTATTGGAAAAGACCCTAATGCTAGGAAGGATTGAAGGCAGAATGAGAAGGATGAAATTGGATGAAATGGCTGGATGGCATCACAGACTTAATGAACATGAATTTGAACAACCTCCAGAAGATGGTGAAGGATAGGGAAACCTGGCATGCTGTAGTTCATGGTAGTCACAAAGAGTTGGACATGACTGAGTGACTGAACAACAACAAAAAGTCAAACTTGTAAAACAGAGTAGAGTGGTGATTACCAAAGCCCAAGGATGGGAGAAATGAGCAGGTGTTGTTTAAGACTACAAGATGGAAATTAATTATATATATAAGAGGTCCAGAGATTTAATGCATAACATAGTGACTATGGACAATACTGTATTATAAAATTCCAAGTTTCTAAGAGAGTAGTTCTTAAGTGCTTCCACCACAAATGAGAAATGATAATTATGTGATGTGATAGGATTTCAGCTAACAGTACTATTGTAATCATAGTTACAACGTGTAAATGTGTTAAATCAGAATCTTGTACACCTTAAACCTATACACAGTTACACTGCAATAAAAAAGAAATGAAACCAAAACAAACATAAAACTGAGAGAAGCTAAGTGTCTTGGAGCTTAAGACCATAATTAAAAAAAAAAGACCCCCAAAAGACCTGGAAGAGATGTGCATTTTATTATCATATATAGTGAAACTGAGCTTTCCATAGAGATTGATGTCAGCAGATCTTGGCTAGATGTCCAATCACTATGTAGCAAGGCTACCATGTGGAAGTGATTAATCTATTCTCAGGGAAGTATCTGCTGGGTCAAGTTAGGCTGATACCTCACTCATCCTCCACCTACTGGCTGCACTAAGCTCCATCATTTTTCAAATGTAGAGTCCATGGAGTCCAATCAGGTCAACTTATCCTTTGTCTCATACTAGGTGACCACAGCAGCTCTCATATGTCCTCAGTGGCAGGAAATATCATCAGCAACAACAAGGGGAAATTCATCATCCAATGAACACATGGTGCAGTGGTAGGCTTGATCCATTACCCACTACCGAGTCACTGAACCCAGGTGTGGAGAACCATATTTTGTTCTCCAATAGGCAGAAAGAGGCTATCTCTTTCTGTAAAGAAAACAAGTAAAGAAAACAAGGTGGGATATTTTAAGCCACTTCTCTGATCATCAACATCTGTATATGTAAAATATTTGTAATAACTCTTCCTTTCAGAGTTGGAAATAAATGCAATGAAAGATAAAATATCTTACATAATATCTGGCACCCAGGATTTACAAATATGATTATGGTTATCACAATATATGTATTATGCAATAATATTGCTAGCCATTGAATAATATTGGTAGCTAGCTGGCATGACCTAGTCCATAGTGGAAAAATTATATTAGTGAAAAATCTTGTTAGATTATGTATAAATGAAAGCTTGTGTCTTAATTTTATACTTAGGCAGATTCTAAGTTTCATGTAAAATTACAATCTCAATATTATTGTCTCATGCTTATTGTCATATTGTCCCATAATACGATATCAGATTGACATTGCTCTTTCTAATCAAATCACTTAAAAGAGATTTTTTGATCTCTGTAGTTTAAATATTCAAATTAGCCTGGTGAGCTTTTGTCAGTTTCTTATGACAATGTTAATGTAGATTTAAGTAAGTGTAAATAGCTTCTTACTCTCACTTTCCTTTTCCTGGGATCCTTATAGTACATACTAGTCTCCNAAATCACTTAAAAGAGATTTTTTGATCTCTGTAGTTTAAATATTCAAATTAGCCTGGTGAGCTTTTGTCAGTTTCTTATGACAATGTTAATGTAGATTTAAGTAAGTGTAAATAGCTTCTTACTCTCACTTTCCTTTTCCTGGGATCCTTATAGTACATACTAGTCTCCAAATGGATGTAGTAAAAACTAAATGAGATAAACTACATTAAGATGCCTGCAACATGATATTCAATCTTTGTTATATTCTCTGATTTAACCTCCAGAATAACCTTAGATCCTCTTCATTTTTTCCATTTCCCTTTCTGCTTTACTTCTCAACTTACTGTATATACTCCGAGTTTGAGATCTAAAAGATTCCTTATATAACGAACTTAATACTGAGTTCATTGACAGAAAACAAAACAAAACAAAAAACAAACTTCATTATAGAATTAGGAATATGAAATTTTATTTTGGTGTGGATAACTATTCAAGTAGTTNATTTTTTCCATTTCCCTTTCTGCTTTACTTCTCAACTTACTGTATATACTCCGAGTTTGAGATCTAAAAGATTCCTTATATAACGAACTTAATACTGAGTTCATTGACAGAAAACAAAACAAAACAAAAAACAAACTTCATTATAGAATTAGGAATATGAAATTTTATTTTGGTGTGGATAACTATTCAAGTAGTTAGTATATTCAAAAGCAATTTGTTGTGATTTAACAATTTTCTATGAAATATAAAAATGTTTTTAGATCAGAAGTTTGCATTTTATTCCTAAAGTTATGATGTGTCATCATTTTTAAAATAATATAATCATCAGTTCAGTTCAGTTCAGTCACTCAGTCATGTCCGATTCTTTGTAACCACATGAATAACAGCAAACCAGCCCTCCCTATCCATCGCCAACTCCCAGAGTCCACTCAAACTTACGTCCATCGAGTTGGTGATGCCATCCAGCCATCTCATCCTCTGTCATCCCCTTTTCCTCCTGCCCCCAATTTCTCCCAACATCAGAGTCTTTCCCAATAAGTCAACTCTTTGCATGAAGTGGCCAAAGTACTGGAGTTTCAGCTTTAGCATCATTCCTTCCAAAGAACACCCAGGGCTGATTTCT
>SJYA01000097.1:86171-117539 GCA_006410615.1 Neotragus moschatus | reverse complement strand
TCCATAGTTCATCAGGCACTCTATCAGATCTAGTCCCTTAAATCTATTTCTCACTTCCACTGTATAATCATAAGGGATTTGATTTAGGTCACACCTGAATGGTCGAGTGGTCTTCCCTACTTTCTTCAATTTGAGTCTGAAGTTGGACTTAAGGAGTTCATGATCTGAGCCACAGTCAGCTCTCGCTTTTCTTTTGGCTTACTCTATAGAGCTTCTCCATCTTTGGCTGCAAAGAATGTAATCGATTTCATATTGGTGTTGACCATCTGGTGATGTCCATGTGTAGAGTCTTCTCTTGTGTTGTTGGAAGAGGGTGTTTGCTATGACCAGTGAGTTCTCTTGGCAAAACTCTATTAGCCTTTGCCCTGTTTCATTCCTTATTCTAAGGCCAAATTTGCCTGTTACTCCAGGTGTTTCTTGATTTCCTACTTTTGCATTCCAGTCCACTACGGTGAAAACGACACTTTTTTGTGTGTTAGTTCTAATACATTATACTGATATACTTATCAGTCATATTATGACTCTATGTCATTTATATAATGAAAACATAAAATTTGATAAACTGCCATCTACACAATACACTTTGTAGGCATTAATCGTATTTTGAAAAAGGGGGCTCAGATGGTAAAGAATCTGCCTGCAAAGTGGTAGACCTGGATTCGATCCCTGGGTTGGAAAGATCTCCTTGGGAAAAGAATAGCTGCCCACTCCAGTATTCTTGCCTGGAGAATTCCATGGACAGAGGAGCCTGGCAGACCACAGTCCATGGGGTTGTAAAAAGTTAGACACAACTGTGTAATTAACACTTTCAATACAGAGACAGCACATAGTATAACTAGAGACAATGTCTTCCATTTAAAAATACAATGTCAAGAGCTTTGAATTCAACTAACAAAATATGAATTATCTAAATGATATTAAATCACATAATAACTAATATAATTTAAAATAATTTATCAATTAATGATATTGTATTTAATAGTTAAAATTACTTGTAAAGAAAATGTAAAGTATTTGTGTTTTGATAGCCTATGAGTTTTTGCATTGATATCCTGTGAATTTACTTTTGATGGTTTTTATACCTAAAAATTATGACCATTTTACTAGCAGTGTTTACAGTGTCCTGCTATATTCTTATCTTTTTTCCTCCCAAATATAATATAAACAGATGAACCTAAGTTTACCTATTATACACACTAGAACAATAGAGACATTTTAAATTCAGTATTTCTACTAAGTCTCCAATTTTACTTTCCAAAATTACTGTTTCTTTCCTTTTATATGATCACTGCGGAATTAGTTCTGACCTTAAACTCTCCATTCAATGCCACATTTTTTATTTTTTTAGCATGTACACTGTGGAAAATGAAAGCATTATTGCCTGAAAGGCCTAGAATAGAATATAATCCAATAAGAAAAATTGATATCAATTAGATTAGCAAAACAGAGCTAGCACTTGACACAATATGAAATATTGCTTAGATGGATAAACATTTTGAAATATTATAGTTGGTATTTTAATAAGAAAAAAGCTATTTGTACTTTGTAAAGTAAAATTAAAGTATTAAAAGGCATCTGTTTGTGTAGGAAAAAAAAAACCTAGCTGTTTTTCTCCAGTTGGAGCTAAGGAAATTTTAATTTGATGAATTAGTTTAATTATAGGTTAGATGTGCTTTTTACATAAAGTTCTATATATATTTGTATATATGCATTAAATTTATATACATGTTTTCTTTGATATGTCATTATTATAATCAATGTTAACACACAAGAAGATAAATATTATCAGCAACATAATTATAATATTTGTTTTTGCATCATCTATCCATCAGTGCTTTGTATAAAGAAATTAGAGCTTAGTCAAATACCTGCATAATATCTTTGCAAAAATTCATTTAGAAGCAAGAAGGATGACCAGAGTATTTATATTCAAGATGACAATTACCTAAAATCAATGGTTTAACAATAGTGCTCCTTTTGATCTGAAACTTAGATTATCAAAGTATAAATTAAATAAATTATCAACATTATGGAAAGGATTTTTTCCCCCAACTCTAATCCAAATGTAAGTTAGTGATTCTTATTAAGGGTTAAATCAGTCTAAGTTTTTTCCAATTCATATTAAAAGCCTACATATTTATGTCCTTTTTATATTTTTCATTTGCACAAATGAAAAATTCCCTCCATATTTCACACTAATAAATATTCATGATGCACGTACATACAGAACGCTCTGTAAGGAGTATATTGTTTAACAAGAGTTTTAATGTTTGTGGGGGTCACAGACCCAGAATGAAAATTCTGAATTCTCTTTCTAGATAAAGAAAATACACTTAAATATATTTTACATTATAATTTGTGTTTTAAAAATCCCTCAAATTATTATTAATTTAGGCTGTCTGCAATAAAATTATTCTGAACTGAGTCTTTCATTCTTATAGTCGATCATCGGTATTAAAGAAAAATATTCATTAACATTTTATTCTACTCAATCTTTCTTGTGAAAAAAATGGTTGAAGATATGCTTTTATATACCAGCACCAATTTTAACAGTATTCTAAGCCAGAAGAAAAAATGAGGAATTATGTTACCCATTATTACAGATGGCACAAAATAAAATCTGAAAGCCATTTAACATTTCCTAATATACAAAATTGTCAGAAAAGACCCTGATGGTGGGGGGGATTGGGGCCAGGAAGAGAAGGGGATGACAGAGGATAAGATGGATGCATGGCATCACCGACTTGATGCACATGAGTTTGGATAACTCCAGGAGTTGGTGTTGGCCAGCAAGGTCAGGAGTGCTGCGATTCATGGGGTTGCAAAGAGTCAGACATGACTGAGTGACTGAACTGAACTGAATATACAAAAAAAGAAATCGTAGCAAACAATCACCTCCTAAGAAAAGATAATTAATCTGTAAACTATGTTTTTAACCTAATTTATTAAAAAAAAAGAATCAATATGCTCAATATGGCAGAAAACACAGATTTTTTTTTAACTTTATTTTACTTTGCAATACTGCATTGGTTTTGCCATACATCAACATGAATCTGCCACGGCTGTACACGTGTTCCCAATCCTGAACCCCTTCCCACCTCCCTCCCCATACCATCCCTCTGGGTCATCCCAGTGCACCAGCCCCAAGCATGTATGATATCATACATGTTACAATGCCACTCTCCCAAATCATCCCACCCTCTGTCTCTTCCACAGAGTCCAAAAGACTGTTCTATACATCTGTGTCTCTTTTGCTGTCTCACATACAGGGTTATCGTTATCATCTTTCTAAATTCCATATATATGTGTTAGTATGTTCTTATTCCGCATTTGGTCTAAGTTTCTTTTATACATTTTCCAAGGTTGCCTCCTAAAATGAAGTATACCATGAAAACACAATTATACTGCTGACTTTGGAAATACAAACTGCATTTCAAAGAACACTTATAGTTAGGGTGCTGGATGTGATTATGTTGTTCTGTTATTGGTATGAAATTTGAATTCATTGGGTAATTATGAATAGAAGCAGGATAGGAGACCATCCTGTGGGTGTGGTCCATAGAAGGAAAGGTGCAGTTAGAGGCAGTAGTTGCATTGGTAGATTCTCATTTCAGAAGGCAGTTCCCTCCTCATGTCAAACGGAAAAGCAAATATGGTTTACAGAATGACTGCTGGAAGCTCACTTTATCTGTATCTCTCTTACTGATTCTGTGAGTAATTTAATGTCCAATACTGTTTCCCTTGCAGGCATCATATGCCCTGAAACTTAACCCTAACACTTTACTCATTAAGGACATATTTATTGTTGTACTGATTTATCTAGTACTGATTTCTCTGGCTTCCCTGCTGGCTCAGATGGAAAAGAATCTGCCTGCAATGCGGGAGACTTGGGTTCAATCCCTGGTTTGAGAAGATCCTCTGCAAAAAGGAACGCAACCCACACCAGTGTTCTTGCTGGAAATTCCATAGACAGAGGAGCCTGGCAGGCTACAGTCCATGGGTTCGCAAAGAGTCAGACATGACTAAGTGACTAATACTTTTACTGATTCAAATGTAATATTCTTAGTGCATCATTTGGTTCCTTATTGGTTTTATCTTAACTTTATTCCTCTTTTTTAGGGGATGCTACTCCTTCTACAGTGTCCTCAAACTCTCAATCAGTGCTCTCAGTTTCTGTCACCAACCTGTCCATCATAAGGATGGGAAATGACCTCTTTCACAAATGTGGATATCTAACCTATTGGCCATAGGGTTGGTTCAATCAGGAGATAAAAATCTCAGTGCTAACCAGTTATTTGCTGGGACTGTTTTGTAAACACTGGACAAATTTTCTGCTCTATAACACACTGAGTGTTTCTTACAGGAAAGAAACAAAGTGATAAGATGAAGTAGAGACAGCTAAGAATAAAAGTTAACAAGAAAGACAGTGTCTTATGTATACTTATGTTGCTTCCATGTCTTGGCTACTGCAAATAGTGCTGCAATGAACATTTGGAAGTACATATATTTTAAAATTATAGTTGTCTCTGGATACATACCCAGGAGTTGAATTGTTGAATCACATGATAGATAAGGCATGGAAGAAACTCGAATGGCCATGGACAGAGAAATGAATAAAGCTGTGGAATACAGTGGAATATTATGCAGCCACAAAAATGAAATAATCCCATTTGCAATAACATGGATGGACCTAAAATTTATCATAGTTCAGTTCAGCTCAGTTGCTCAGTCGTGTCCGACTCTTTGTGACTCCATGAACCTCAGCACACCAGGTCTCCCTGTCCATCACCAACTCCTGGAGTTTGCTCAAACTCATGTCCATTGAGTCGGTGATGCCATCCAATCATCTCATTCTCTGTCGTCCCTTTCTCCTCCCAACTTCAATCTTTCTCAGCATCAGGGTCTTTTCCAATGAGTCAGTTCTTCACATCAGGTGGCCAAAGTATTGGAGTTTCAGCTTCAACATCAGTCCTTCCAATGAACATCAGTAAGTGAATTAAATGAAACAGAGAAAGAAAAATATGATGCAGAATAGCTCATACGTGGAATCTTAAAAAAAAAAAAAATGATGCAAGTGAGCTTACTAACCAAACAGAAACAGACTTGCACACTTGAAAAACAAACTCATAGTTACTAAAGGGGAAACATGGGAGGGAGGGATAAATTAGGAGTTTGAGATTAACATATATGGACCACTATACATAAAGTAGACAATTAACAAGGGCCCACTGTACAGCATAGAGAACTCTACTCAATATTCTGTAATAAGGTATATAGGAAGACAACTTGAAAAAGAATGAGTATATGTAAAACAGAATCACTTAGCTATACATCTGAAAACAATGCAACATTGTAAATCAAATATGCTCCAATATAAAATAAAAATTAAATTAAAACATTTCAAATAGTTAAAAAATGCAAATTGGAAAGAAAAAAGAAAGACAGTTCCTGGACTAGAAGTCTTCAGCTCCACTCCTAGACTCAAATAATTTGGAAAACTCTTTCCATTCTGTGAGATTCTCAAAAGTAAAAAATCTATAGGCTTGTTGTCCAGAGTGCTTTTTTTCTTTTCCTAATCAATTCTTTTGGAGTTGATAATGGTGTATTTTTGCCTTTTAATTCGTAGTTTAGCATCAGTTGACTTCTGCATGAAGTAAGCCATTGAAATTTTGATGAAAGTTATTCCCCTTCTTCTATCCCAAATATTTAAAATAGTATGCACTCTGTTTAAAAGTCTATTGTTTTCTTTTTGTACATTTCAGAAAAAAAAAACTTTTTATATTTTATTTCCTTATCTTTAAAAATAAAATAACATCAATAGATTTTAAATTGTGCTACTTGACTGTCCTCAAGAGGTGCTTTATTCATATTCTCAAACAATCAAATGAGAAATTTTCACCAAGGAAATATTTTTCACATTAAAGGGCCTGGGAAAAATTTTCCTTCTAAACTCCTTTTTAGTGAAGTGAAAATAACTGATATCATTTTAGCCAATACCTTCAATTCTAAATCAAATTTAGTTTGTTCATAAATATTAATTCTGAGAATCTATTTTGAGCTCTAGTCTTATCTTTTGCAGAAAATTTCATTATTTATATTTTATGATGCAATTATTTAATAAGTATGATATTGGTAAACTCAAATAGAGTCAGCCATGACTTATTTAATTATGTTATTTAATGTGGCAAAGGAAAATTGGTCTTAAGCTGTGTTATTTAAGGATAATTAACTATTAAGCTGTGACACTATTTTAAATAATGTAATTTCCCTTATATAATTTTCAGATCATATTTATCAATGAAAAGAAAAACAAGGTGACTATACTTCAAACACTTTAATACTATATATATATATATATATATATATNGAAAATTGGTCTTAAGCTGTGTTATTTAAGGATAATTAACTATTAAGCTGTGACACTATTTTAAATAATGTAATTTCCCTTATATAATTTTCAGATCATATTTATCAATGAAAAGAAAAACAAGGTGACTATACTTCAAAACTTTAATACTATATATATATATATATATATCTCACACCTCAAGGACAGTCATAAATAAATGTGTATATAATGATTTTAATGCAATTCTCCCAAATCAGTGAGTTTGGTTTTACCAAAAATACATATATATGCTAGTAGAGCATTTGCTTATGAAATGCTTATATATATATAAATACAGAAATCATTAAAAATATAAGCTTGTTTCTTAATTTATATAGTTGAAAACCACTTGAAAGTACTGATACATAAACCAGAAGTTAGTGAGAATTTGACACACATTCCATAAATAGATGGGAATTTTTCTTCATACTTCTCTCATTTTCTCTTCTCCTTCAATAATCTAGTATTGACAAGTGTCCCAACTAAGTAGTTCTCAATGAAGTAGTCTCTCAACTAAGTACTTCTCAAATAGCTGTCCAATTCTTTATCCCTACTATCACTGTCTTTAATCAGGACTTTGTCAAATTCACTTTTTCTGCTCCCCTATTAAATGGGTCTAAAAAGGAAGGCTTCACTAATGATAGAAATATAAATGATTAACTGCTTTGCATACAAGTGAAATCAGAAGGTTGTCCAATGAAAGTCAATATGTTTTCTCATATTAATCCCTGGGCTTCATCATGTTATGAATGGCATGTACTATGGTAGCACATTTCAGATTCTTATTTTATTCAACAATGATACACAGGGTTCAATCATTAGCAAAGCATCATATTGGAATTCCAAAGCTTAAAGGATGTAATACTTTAGCAAATATAGCTAAAAAGCATACAATCAACTACTATTACATCAGAGATCTACTAAAGATGAGAAAATAAACAAAGGTCAGAACATGTAAGATTTACAAAATCACTTGAAATTTGTAGATAGGAATTTATTTTATTCAACAAATGCTTTCCTTGTTACATAAACTCAACCAATTTAGACTGTTGGAAATGCAAAAGAAAANAATAATGAATTCTTCATTTGCTGTTTTCCTGCTGAATGCTTGTTGATATATTTTATTGAAAACCCATTTGTTTGTCCTTTTCAGCTAACAGGTTGTCCAAGAATATCCAGAATGTCATCAGGTCTAATTTAAAACAAAACAAAACAAAACCCTGAAGCTTTCCAAAGCATCAAAAGGTTTACGTTTATATTGTGTTGAATTCACACAATCTTGGGATTTCCTTTGGATGATAGCAAAATGTATGTTTAGTATTGTACAGCAGTATTCCCTTGTTTCCTTCAGAGGACTAAGACACAAAGCAACCTATAGAGACTGAGCATTTGTTTCTTTTGTAGAGACTGAGCATTCTTTTGGCCATGCTGCTTGGCATGAGAGATCTTAGTTCCTTGACCAGGTATCAGACCCCTGCAGTGGACTACCAGGGGATTTCCAAGAGACTAAGTGTTTTTGAAACACATTATAGAATTTTTTTGTTTTAGAGGGTACACACACACATAGTCACCATATTTAACTCTAAGAAGGTCAAATTACTCTATACTTTTTGGACATATCCAAGTCCCTTGTAATCTTGGATTAATTGTCATTTATGTTTCTGCAAAGTTATATACCTCTGTGAAGTTTATCTGATAATAGAACTAGACAATGTTCCTACTGCAAAATTTTAGTACTTATGCATATTCTAAGCATAACATAGTATATACCAATTTCTGATAAATTTATATTAATAAAATTATAAACANGGTCAAATTACTCTATACTTTTTGGACATATCCAAGTCCCTTGTAATCTTGGATTAATTGTCATTTATGTTTCTGCAAAGTTATATACCTCTGTGAAGTTTATCTGATAATAGAACTAGACAATGTTCCTACTGCAAAATTTTAGTACTTATGCATATTCTAAGCATAACATAGTATATACCAATTTCTGATAAATTTATATTAATAAAATTATAAACATCTGTAAGATAGTATTTTCTTATTTACCACTGCATCCTTTTCAGCACAGTACCTGGCACAAATCTGATAAGTATTCATATCTTTGTTGAAATAACAGGTTTATAAATTCTTATTCTTTCACTATTTGAACTAGTCTACTACATAGTTACCAGAGAAGGAACAAAAAATAAATACATATAGTAGCATCAAAGTATATTGTGCATGCTAAGATATAATCACTGAGTTACCCACTGAGGTATATAAATGTTAATTGTTGCTTCCTGTTAACACAAGGAAACATATACTCATTGATACTGAAAAAATTACATTGCTTTCACTAAAAATATAACCTTAAGCAAAGTCATAATAGAACAATTATAGTAATGAAATTTTGTTATTAATAAACAATATGCACTCATTTACTAAAGCTGGATGATACCACTTGGGAATTATTTTAATTCATTTATGTAAAAACTATCATATCAATAGCAAAAACTGATATTTCATATGTATCTATAAATTCAAATATGAATGCATAAATATAATTTTAAAATGTTACTTACACTTACCTCATTATACCATTAAGGATAATCTAGTTAGGAGAAATATTAGGGCCATTGGTTTTAGAGAAATAAATTGGCCTCAGAAATATTCACTTCAAGAACAATTAAGTCAATCTGAATGTCCAGACATGCTTCACAATTTAATGTTATGACAGTAACAATGATGACTAGAAAATTACACAGTACAAGGGAGACTGTGACTCTTAGCTTAATGTGTCAACTTGTGTGAGCCATAGTATTCTAGTGCCAGGTCAAACATTATTTTTGGTGTTTCTGGAAAGGTACGTTTTATTTTTTTTTTAATTATTTTAATTTGTTTTTTTTTTTTTTTTTACTTTACAATACTGTATTGGTTTTGCCATACATTGACACCAGTCCGCCCCGGGTGTATGTGAGTTCCCAATCCTGAATCATGAGCATTTCAGTCAATGGACTTTGAATAAAGTGTAACACCCTGCCTAACATGAGTGTGCCTCACTCAATCAGTTTAAAGATTACATTTCCAGACCAATAAGGAATTTTGACAGCAGACTGCCTTGAGACTGCAGTGCTTCGCTGGGTCTCTAGCCTTCTTGTCCATCTGAAGATTTTGGATTTACAAAGCTCTGACAATCACAGGAGCCAATACTTTAAAAAAGATCTCTTATCTATATACACGTTATTTTGGTTCTGTTTCTCTGAACAAAGCTAATACAGGGACTTTGGAGTAATCTGATCATATGTGTAGACTGAGCTGCAATGTACTATCGAATTTTAATATAGTAAAACTGTTCCAAAAAAGAACCAAGACACACATACACACACAAGAATAAAGATTTGATATTACCTTAACACTTGCTAACTTAACTGGTATTATTGCCAGGTTTGCCATTATTTCATCAAGTTTTAGTAAAATTTGACTGAATACATTATCTAGAAAGTATGGTAGATACATGTAAAAAGATTTGGGTAAATATATAGAAATATTTTAAATTCAAATGCATGTCAAATTACATAATCAAACCAATACAGATTACCAATCATTAAATTTTATGGTCTTATTGCACATATGAATTTCAGCCTCCTGTTTTGATCAATAATAATAAATTATTATGTTGCAATTAACACATTAATAATGTTCTAGCATGTATTAAGTGTTAATTATATGCCAGACCTTAAGTAATACATTTTACATTCACTTTTTTACTAATGGAAATCTATGCGGTAAAGACAATTGGTAATATACATGTGAAAAACCAGGCAGAGATATGGAAAATAAGTTGTTTAGACTTACAATAAGTGACTGGACTGGGAAACAAATTAAAGTCTTTCTTACTCCAGAAAACCAGACCCAGAGACCTAAATCCCTGGACTAACATCCTATGGTAAATTGTTCACAGTAAATGGCTCCTTAATAATAATTCAGCTTCACCAGTTCATATAAGTCCTCAACTTACTTGAATTCATTGGAAATATTTAACTACTATTTTTATTTTCAATTGCGGTAGATTATTCATTTGCCAAAATGACTACTACATGTGTTTCTCAAGCTTTAACATGTTATAGCAAATGATATCAGAGGAGTCTTGGACTTTCAAAGTTTTAAAATCTCAGCTGATTCTTATAAAAAGCATCCACACAGTATCATGTTTGATGTTTTGTTTAAACATTGTCTGGCATTGTTTTACCAAACACATTTTACTAATGACTGATTTGGAAATTGCACTATGCAAAGGTTAAGGGCATGGCCTGCGGAGCCAAAATGTCTGGAAACAAATCTTACTCCCTCCACTGTTCAGCTGTGTAAACTAAGTCAAATCACTCAAATCTCTGGGTCTCAGTTCCTCCAAGTAGAAAAACAGGATAGTAACAGTGTTTACCTCAAAGTATTTTTGTGGCCTTTGTATGAGTTCATATTTGTAAAATGTTTACAATAGTCATATGCATGATACAAGGGTTTGGCAGTGTTTTTAAAATTTTTTATAGTATTTTAAATAATATCATAACACATATATAAAATGACCAAACAGAATTCGTATTCTGAGGTAAAATATGTTATAATTTTATATTAATATTTCAGCTATTACTGTTTTGTCTATGTTGTCTGTGTTGTAACCATTATCTTATTCGTGGTTCTATTCAGTTTACTATGCTTGCTTAGTCAGTCCTATAAGCCAATCCTAATTCCAGGCAGAGATTCAGCTATCCATTATGTTAGCTCTGTTATTTGGGATCAGTGGTTAATGGATTCCTGATGTAGATGAGTTTTTATGTAACTGAGATATCATTTTGACAGATGAGGTCACACTAGCTTTAACTAATGTTTTTTCAAGCCTGAGGAGTGCTTGCTTGTATAGATTCAGCTGAAGCATTTCAGAAGCAATGCATGGTACCTAGCAATCTAGATTATTCTATATAGATACTATTATTTCATTTCTTAAAAAAAATTTGTTTCAAGGTTTTTAGAAAACTGAGAAAGACAAAACTGAGTAATTAAACATACTCTTTTAAATGGATAGTTTGAAAGGACTAAATATACTCAGTATAATAAAATGTCTGATGTAATTTTCATTAATTTGAACTCAAATGTATTCAATTTAGTGTCTTTTTTTTTTTTTTAACAAACCCCTGCTATTTAATTTATATCATCATATGTTCTGAGTAAAATGTGATAAAACAAGAATGTTTAAAATGAAAATTTTATGTGAAATCTTGTTTTTCTTTTATCTTCTGTTAAACTATTTATTGCTACTATCACAGTAATATTAAGATATCATGCAAATTTATTTAGAAAACCAGGGCATCACATGTGATGCCTATCTTTATAAATATCTTTATAAGTTTATTTACATCTTTATAAGTAAAAATATCTGTATATGTTTATCTTTATAGAGATAAACATGCTCTTTATTAATAAAAGAGCAAATAAATTTAGAGTAAGGAGAGCAGAATATAAATTGACTGGGATGGAAGAATTATAATTACCAAGTGTATTCTAGCCTTTCTCTCCCTCAAATTCACCTGAAGCATTAGCTGTAAACAGAGACTCTTGTGAAGACTCTTGTGATGTGTTGGTCTGTCCAGGACTCTCTTTTTAAAGGATCATAATCAATGGTCAGATTACCGAAAAATTAGAAAACCATATTTAAATAATCATTGATTGTTTCATGAAAGCAGGGCACTAGGTAACACCAGAGTTCAAAAAAAGAATAATAGTTATATTAAATATATTAAATATATATTATTTAGCATAAATATTATTCACAGATCTCTATATTTATATCTGTAAACAAATTCAATTTCAAATAAAATTAATCAAAATTTGAAGTCTGCAGCTATATTAATATGATATACTACTATGTAAAGAATTCCAAGGAGAAAACATGACAATGGCTAGATAATTAAAGGATCACAGAAGGAAGGAATAAAGCTTCAATGCAGGCTTGAAGATTTTTTTGTTCATGTTTTTTAAATCGGAAAACTGAACAACTGAGAGGAAGTATAGGGATTACACCAATGAAGGCAAGAAGGAAAGGATGCAAGGTACCTTTAGAAGATAACAGATATTACTCAAAGTGTTTTCTTATAAAAAAAAAATTGATGAATCTTTAGCCAGACTCATCAGGAAAAAAATGGTGGACCCACATAAATAAAATAAAATCAGAAATAAATAAGTTACAGCAGACAGCATAGAAATAGAAAAAGTCATAAGAGATTATTAGGAACTACTACATACCAACTTATTATATACTTCATGAAATGACTATCACAAATCAAATTACTATGCTGTACATCTTAAGCTTATACGGTACTCTATGTAAATTATTAATAGAACTGGAGAAAAATAATCACTACCCATACTTTAATAAACACATATAATTTTTCATCCTACCCATACATATTTTTAAAAATAGACTATAATTTGCCTTAATAACCATTAGATTATGATCTGAATCATGAAAATCATTACTTTATGCAGTCCTCTGAAACTGGACATACTAATTCAAAGCCAGTTTAAGACACCGTTACTGGTAAGTGGATGTGAGAATTACTAAATATTATATTACTCTTACTAAATTTAAGGCACACTTCTATACAACCTTCATATATAGCTTCTCACAACAAATACTATAAGTAAGGCATTTTGTAGAGCTATGTTTGACTGAGTTCTTAAATATATTTCCAGACTTTGGGCCCTACTGTTAGTTACTGCCTTTCAGGGCTTTTTAATTTTTTTAATATTATTGATCCAATAAAGCATATTTTTGAAAGAATGAATAAGAAATCTAGATTTTCTTCATCAGTATATGTCTGGCATATAGCCTAAACATCAAGCAAAGATTATAATTGAAAATTAACATTTCTTGAGGGATTGATTGTATTTTATTTAGAACACACGTGAACATAAAAAAATTCAGTTTTATAAAGTGATAGCTTGTATAAATGACTTAAAGATGGCATAGAAGATTGATTTTATGGGCATTTATCTGGCAAGCAGATGTCATAAGTCCGTATATGAAATGCATAAAATTATTGTCACATTGAATTATGTGAGCAATCTTGTCATTAGATAAGTGGACATTTTGAATAGATTAAAAGAAAGTAGTATTTCCATAAGAAAGTCATCTTCACGGTCATGAGTGTTTAATATAAGAGATTTTATATATATTTTCCTCACCAGGAATGTTGTGCTTTAGATATTCTAGGATTGTCCACAAATCCTATAAGGAAGGCATTTGTAGAGCTATGTTTGACTGAGTTCTTAAAAAATACATTTCCAGACTCTGGGACGTTCTCTGACATACTGCCTTTCAGAGCTTTTTAATTCTTCAGCTATTCCTGTGTTCAACAATCACACTTTTGCAGCCATTCTGGAGACTAGTGCTCTTATCTTTCTTATATTGGCCTCAAGAGATACTCACTAGTATCACATAATATTTCTTAATATCTAGAAGGTGTGTGAGTGATAAGAAAAGTTCTAGATAATTTAGCAGGCAGATAACTTCCAAAAGGTTCTGGACGTTATACATTCTAAGTCTAAATGGTTTGAGTTCTATCTCTGTGTACAACTAGGTATTATGTCTTTTTCTGACTCTAGCCTCACAAACCCTGCTCCACTCTTAGCCAGGGTTCCTGTAAGACTAGAGCAAAAAGCATTCTCCAGGAAAGGAATATAGAAAAGTTGTTTGTATTCTGTATTAACATTATAGATAACATCCAATATAACCTTAAAATAGTCTTGTGACTGAGGTGTTAGCAACACCTTAAAGAAGGTGGTGTGAGGAACCTTTGATTGATGCTCCAATTTGTTGTACTATTTTTTTTTTTTTACAGAATTTAAGAGAATTTTAGGGCCACTTTTCCTGAAAAGCAATACAACCTTCAAACACAACGGACAAAGAGGAATAATAATCAAACCCGTAGTACAGATAATCAGATATATATATATAGAGAGAGAGAAATTAATGTACTGACTACCTAAGATGGAAGCACAATGTTCTCCTCAGCTTTGCAAACAGTCTATAAGGTTTCCCATGTTGGTCACCATCAACACTTGTTTAAATTTGTAACTGATAGTATCAGTGACTGACATTACATACAGGAACCATAGCATATTTTCTTCCTATACATATTACACTTTAGTGTTTAACTGTAACCTTAATCAGACACTTTTATTNCTATTTGCCATGGTATTAGGTGTTTTTTTTTTGTTTTGTTTTGTTTTTTAATATTTAGTCCTAAGCTGGCTTTTTTCTACTCCCCCTTCACCTTCAGCAAGAAGCTCTTTAGTTCCTCTTCGCCTTCTGCCATTGGGGTGGTATCATCGACATATCTGGGGTTGTTGATACTTCTTTCACATATCTTGATTCCAGCTTGTAACTCATCCAGCCCAGCATTTCTCATGATTTGCTCAGCATATAGGTTAAACAAACAGAGTAACAGCAAACAGCCCTGTCATACTCCTTTCTCAATCTTGAACCAATCAGTTGTTCTATTCAGGATTCTCACTGTTGCTTCTTGACCTAAATACAAGTTCTCAGGAGACAGGAAAGATGGTCTGCTATTCCCACCTCTCTAAGAGCTTTCCACAGTTTATCATGATCCACACAGTCAAAGGCTTTAGTGTAATCAATGAAACAGAGATAGATATATTTTTCTTAAATTTCCTTGCTTTCTCTTAATCCAGAGAAATTTGATCTCTAGTTCCTCTTCCTTTTGTAAACACAGCTTGGACATTTGTAAGTTATTGGTTCCCATAATGCTGAAGCCTAGCATGCAAGATTTTAAGCATGAACGTACTAGCATGGGTTAGGTGTGTGACTGTCTGATGGTTAGCACATTCTTTGGTACTATCTTTCTTGGGAATTGGGATGAAGATTGACCTGTGGCCATTGTTGGGTCTTCCAGATTTGCTGACATAATGAATGCAAAACCTTGATGGCATCCTCCTTTAGAGATCGGAATAGTTCTGCTGGAATTTCATAGCATACACTAGCTTTATTAACAGCAGTCCTTCTTAAGGCCCACTTGACTTCACACTCCAGAATGTCTGGCTCTGGGTGACTAACCACATCATCGTAGTAATCTAGCTCTTGAAGATCTTTTTTCTACAGTTCTTCCATGTATTCTTTCCATCTCTTCTTGATCTCTTCAGCATCTACTAGGTCTCTATTATTTTTATCCTTTATTTCGCTCATTGTTGGGCAGAACGCTCCCTTGATGTTTCCAATTTTCCTCAAGGGATCTCTAGTCTTTCCCCTTTTGTTCCTTTCTTCTATTATTAAGCATTTTTCATTGAAAAAGGCCCTCGTGTCCCTTCTAGCTACTTTTTGGAACTCTGTGTTTAATTGGATGTACCTTTCCCTCTCTCCCTTGCTTTTTGCTTCTCTTTGTTCTTCCACTATTTGTAAAGCCTCCTTAGATAACCACTTTGCCTTCTTGCTTTTCTTTTTCTTTGGGATGGATTTGCTCACTGCCTTCTGTACAATACTATGGATCTCTCTCCTTAGTTCTTCAGGCAAACTGTTAACCAGATCTAGTCCTCTGAATCTATTTGTTACCTCTACTGCAAATTCATACAGTATTTCATTTAAGGCATACTTGGCTGGCCTACTGTTTTTCCTAGTTTTCTTTAGTTTATGCCTGAATTTTGCTATGAGAAGCTGATGATCTGATCCACAATCAGATCCAGGTCTTCTTTCTGCTGACTGTGTACAGTTTCTCCATCTTTGGCTACAAAAAAATATGATCAATTTGATTTCAGTATTGATAATTTGGTGATATCCATGTGTAAACTTGTCTCTTGTGTTGTTGACAAGGGGTATTTTCTAGTGCATTCTCACGGCAGAATTCAGTTAACATTTGCCCTTCTTCATTTTGTTCTCCAAGGCCAAACTTGCCTGTTATTCCAGATGTATCCTGACATCCTACTTTTGCATTCCAATCCACAATGATGAATAGAACATCTTTTTTTTTTTTTTTTTTTTTTTTTTTTAGGTATAGTGCTAAGAGGTTCTTATAGGTCTTTATAGAACTGATCAACTTCAGCTTCTTCGGCATCAGTGGTAGGGACATAAACTTGGATTGCTGCAATGTTGAGTGACTTGCCTTGGAAATGAACTGAAATCATTCTGTCATTTTTGAGTTTGCACCCAAGTACTGTATTTCAGAATTTTTTGTTGATCGTGAGGGTTACTCCGTTTCATCTAAGGGATTCTTGCCCACAGTAGTAGATATAATGATTATCTGAGTTAGATTTGCCCATTTCTGTCCATTTTAGTTCACAGATTCCTAAAATGTTGATGTTTATTTTACTATCTCTGGCTTAACCACGTATAATTTTCCTTGATTCATTGACCTAATATTCCAGGTTTCTATACAATACTGTTCTTTGCAGCACTAGATTTTACTTTCATCACTGGACACATCCACAACTGAGCATCATATATACTTTGGCCCAGATGCTCCATTCATTCTGGGGCTATTGGTAATTCTCCATTCTTCCCCAGTACCATATTGGACACCTTCAGGCCTGGGGGACTCATCCTTTGGTGTTGTATCTTCTTGGCCTTTTACGTAGTTCCTGTTTCTCATGGCAAGTATGCTGGGGTAGTTTGCCATTCTCTTCTCCAGTGGATCACGTTTTATCAGAACTCTCTTCTATGACCCATCCATCTTGGGTGGCCCTGCATAGCATAGCTCATAGCTTCATTGAATTATGCAAGCCCCTTCATCACAAGGCAGTGATCTATGAAGAGAAAGTTCAAGTTAGGGACATGCTAAAAGGTAAAGGTATGGATTAAGCCCCATCAAAATTAGTTTAGAGAAAAAAATTAGTTATATTTTAACATATTGATTTTGAGGTATCAATATTTTATACTTAGGTAATTCAAGTGTGGAAGATATAGCACTGACATGAAGAAAATGGGATAAACCTGCAGAGGAGGTCAGATAAGCACTGAATATCTAAATATCAAAAGTGAATACCAAACAAATCAGAGGTGAGAGAAATGAAGCAAACAAGAAAAGGTACCATCACACTTCAGAGATTAAAAATGTACAGACATCAAAACTAAGAAGAAACTATTGGACATTAACATCCAAGGCTAAGGACCTAAAAACATAAGAATGATTTTTATTTTTTTTCAGTGATATTCTGTAACTCTTAGTTCTATGTCTATATAGATGAGCCAGCAGTTGAGTTGCATTATTTTCATATGAGGAAGAAAAATGAGAAAGGAATGAAGTAATACTTAAAACTGCATTTCTTCTTATTGTATAATAAAATAATAAAAAGAAACCAAATATCATTTTCTATAAAAATCATGAATATTTCTAGAGTGCATTTTCTGATACAGAAAAGTTATATTTGGTAATTTTTATTTGTGACAGTTTACTTACTATCAGCTGTAAATTTTTCTTAAAGCCATCATGCATATATGTCTCTTTTCTGTATTTATAAGCTACAAAGTAAAATCTTACCCTATGGCTTGTACATATGATTAAATTACTGCTAGACAGAGCAGATTGAATAGCTGAAACCCAAATAGTTCATGCTAAAGCTGAAGCTCAAATACTTTGGCCACCTGATAGGAGGCCCTGACTCATTAGAAAACACCCTGATGCTGGGAAAGATTGAAGGCAGGAGGAGAAGGGGACAACAAATGACAAGATGGGTGGGTGGCAGCACTGACTGAATGGACATAAGTTTGAGCAAACTCCAGGAGGTTGTGAAAGGCAGGGAAGCCGGGCATGCTGCAGTCCATGGGGTGGCAGAGTCGGACAGGACTGAGGGACTGAACAACGCAGCAATAACAATTAGTTCATATATAGTACAAGTTGAGTATTTCTAGCTTATGTTGAATTGGATGCGGATGTATAAAAAAAGATGAGATGGAGCCTTTGAGGAGGTAAAAAAAAGGGAAAGAAATTTTCCAGTTCTAAATTACAGTAGCACTTTCCATGTGCACTATTATTTTGTGAAGCATCAAGTTTAGCTTATATGCTAGTTATTTTTCATGTGTAAGTGTGTTACTTCTCCATTGTAATAATAACCTAGTTGAGAGCAAGGGCTGTCATATACATCTTTACTTTGAAAGCAAGTTCACTGATGATTGAGGGCACATATTTTCTGAAGCAAGACTTCCTCAGTTCATATATTATGATTTCTTCACTTTCTTGTTTGCAATTCAAGGGAAATTTTATTTTGTCATTGTCTCCATTTCTTTATCTGTAAAAATTGTAAATACTAGCTCACCCACCCAGAACATTATTTTCAGCAGTTTGGTATGTGGGGTCATAAAGAGCCAGACACGACTGGTGACTGAACAACAAGAAGGATCTCGTAAATATTATTTATCAACANAGTTCATATATTATGATTTCATCACTTTCTTGTTTGCAATTCAAGGGAAATTTTATTTTGTCATTGTCTCAGTTTCTTTATCTGTAAAAATTGTAAATACTAGCTCACCCACCCAGAACATTATTTTCAGCAGTTTGGTATGTGGGGTCATAAAGAGCCAGACACGACTGGTGACTGAACAACAAGAAGGATCTCGTAAATATTATTTATCAACAGATCTACCATATTTGGGGCTTGTGAGAAAAGAATGATGGGGAGAAAATATTAGTTATTAAAGCCAGTAGGATGTATGAATGTCATGACTTATTAAAGAATGCAGAAATAGGGCAGTGAATCATGATAGCAGGCAGTATAAGATCATAGTTAAAATCACTGCTCTGCAAATATAAGGCCTTGGGCAAGATGATACTATTTTAACTCCTCTAAACTTCATTTTCGTCATCTATAAAATGGTGAAAGTAATAGTACCAATGCAGAAATGAGTATGTCTATTTTTATCTTAGCAGAGTGCCTGTCTCACTATAATCACATATGCAGCACATGTTGGCTAGGATTAACATTATTTAGTTAATTTTTCAACACTGGGGATATTGGCTTATAGTAATACCCTTTTGTTGTTGTTATTCAGTTACTCAGTTGTGTTCAACTCTGTATGAATACCATTTAGAAAACCTCATAATTTACTTTATTGTGTATCATCGCAATACAATTTTCAATGTGTTTGTGTTTGCCTCGAGGATATATATGATAGATTAAAAAGAAAAAAGCATGAAAATAAGCTGGTTGAATTTCTATGTATACAAACAGCTATTTAAAGTTTANTCTGGGATTTCTTTGGAGGAATGATACTATAGCTGAAACTCCAGTACTTTGGTCACCTCATGAGAAGTTTACTCATTGGAAAAGACTCTGATGCTGGGAGGGATTGGGGACAAGAGGAGAAGGGGACGACATAGGATGAGATTGCTGGATAGCATCACTGACGCGATGGACATGAGTGTGGGTGAACTTCGGGAGTTAGTGATGGACAGGGAGGCCTGGCATGCTGCTATTCATGGCGTTGCAAAGAGCCAGACACAACTGAGCAACTGAACTGAACTGAGACAGAAGAGACTCCATACTTTATAAACCCATTCATACTCCACTTGGAGAAGGAAATTGCAACTCACTCCAGTATTCTTGCCTGGAAAATTCCATGGACAGAGGAGCCTGGTGGGCTACAGTCCATGGGATCATAAGGAATTAGCCAAGAGTGGTAACATCAGTAGTATTATGCTCCACTTGGAATAGGCAAAATGGTAAGAATGGAAACCAAATGAGTTGTTGCCAAGAAGCTGGCCAGAAGGTAATGTCTGAAGTAAAGGGGTTATTTTAGGGTGGTTGAATTAAAATTATTATTTTTGGTTGATTTTGTATTTGAAAAGTTATCTAGTAGCTAACATTTATTTGCAGCCCCTAAATGAACACTCCAAACATTTCCAAGTTCACTGGCAGACATACACAGTCATGAAAAATTTGTCACCAAAGCACACATTCCCAGCTATCGAAGTTGAATTCTGCCTTTATATTTTAGTCCCCACACTGCAAACAATTCCTTTTTTGTTGTCTATTCAATGCCATGTTCTTTATGTTGTGCTTTCTCATGTGTGTGATTTCAGTGTTGAACACAGACAATGAGGGGCTGAAGTAGTGTTCCTAAGGCAAAAAGGCTGTCATGTGCCTTACTGAGAAAAGAAAATATGTTTATCAGAAAAGCCTCAATGAGTTATTTTGGGGCCACATATTTAACATAAAGGTGTATATGATTTATATAACTTCGAGAAAAAATTATCTGTCTCAATGGAAAACAGAAACCACAGCTCATTAAGCTGTATTCAATTTTTTTAGAACTAATGAAACTGTTTATATCTGTGGGCTCATATGACACAAGAAGAAACATGGCAAGAAGTGAAGTTTATGTCATTTCTGAAAATAATTTGAGATGAAACAATGGTACATTCAAAAACATGTATACACATATTTCTGTATATATATATATACATACGATCCAGATATATGAGGATATATATATCCACTGTATATATATATATATATATATATATATATGCATATATATTACATATGCGTAATCCAGAATCATTCTGAGAGCAAATATCCTGAGAAATTGACTTAAAATATTTTAGCTTTCTGAGCTTATGAAACAATATAAGCAGAAAATAGTTTAGAACAGAAGCTATGACTTATGATGATTATCTGTTGGGGATTTTAAGTGTCCCCTCTCCAGATAAGAGGGCCATTGCAAAAAGCACTAATATTTCACTGAGCTCCTCTCTAGACTATGTTCTAACATCTCTTATTTTATAAATATGTTATTTATTACAGACCGAATGCACTCATTACTCTTGAATTTAGATGTCTGCAAAATAAACCATAGACTTCCCATGTGGCACAGTGGTAAATAATCTGACTGCCAATATAAGAGACTCAAGAGACATGAGTTTGATACCTGGGTTGGGAAGATCCCCTGGAGTAGGAAATGGCAACATTTTCCAGTACTCTTGTCCTGAAAATTCCATGAACAGAAACCCTGATGGGCTAAGGCCACTGGGGTGGCAAGTAGTCAAGCACACATTCCAACCAGCAAAATAAATTATATAATACTAAGTGCTTCATATTTAATTAAAAATATAAAGAAGAATTGATTTTCAGCTTTTTAAAATGCATGTTTTGTAACTTCTTATTTTTGGTTTCACTGTTAATGATTACTGATGCCATTATACTTTTTTTTACCATGGGAAGGTAAAATTTCTGCAAAGTCAATGGAATTGACAAAGGATTTAATTACTATCTCAATTCATTCAGTTCAGTTCAGTTCATTTCAGTTGCTCAGTCGTGTCCAGCTCTTTGCAACTCCATGAACTGAAGCACAGCCGGCCTCCCTGTCCATCGCCAACTCCCAGAGTTTAGTCAGACTCATGTCCGTGATGTCTGTGATGCCATCCAAACATCTTATCTACTCTGTCATCTCCTTCTCCTCCTGCCTTCAATCTTTCCCAACATCAGGGTCTTTTCCAGTGACTCAGCTCTTCGCATCAAGTGGCCAAAGTATTGGAGTTTTAGCTTCAGCATAAGTCTTTTCAATGAATATTCAGGACTGATTTCCTTTAGGATGAGCTGATTGGATCTTCTTGCAGTCCAAGGGACTCTCAAGAGTCTTCTCCAACACCACACCAAAAGCATCAACTCTTGCCTAGCACTCATCTTTCTTCACAGTCCAACTCTCACATTATACATGACTACTGAAAAAACCATAGCTTTGACTAGATGGACTTTGTTGGCAAAGGAATATCTCTGCTTTGTAATATGCTGTCTAGGTTAGTCACAGCTTTTATTTCAAGGAGCAAGTGTTTTTTAATTTCATGGCTGCAGTCACCATCTCTGGTAATTTTGGAGCCCCCCAAAAAACAAAGTCTGTCACTGTTTCCACTATATGCCCAATTACTTGCCATGAAGTGATGGGACCGGATGTTATGGCCTTAGTTTTCTGAATTTTGAGTTTTAAGCCAACTTTTTCACTGCCCTCTTTCACTTTCATCAAGAGGCACTTTATTTCTTTACTCTCTGCCATAAAGATGGTGTCATCTGTATATCTGAGTTTATTGATATTTCTCCTGGCAATCTTGATTCCAGCTTGTGCTTCCTCCAGCCCAGGGTTTCTCATCATGTATTTTGCATATAAATTAAATAAGAAGGATGACAATTTATAGCCTTGACATACTCCTTTTCCTATTTGGAAACAGTCTGCTGTTCCATGTCCAGTTCTAACTGTTGCTTCCTGACCTGCATATAGATTTCTCAAGAGGCAGGTCAGGTGGTCTGGTATTCCCATCTCTCTCAGAATTTTCCACAGTTTGTGGCGATGTACACAATCAAAGGCTTTGGCATAGTCAAAAAAGCAAAAGTCGATGTTTCTCTGGAATTATCTTGCTTTTTCAGTGATCCAACATATGTTGGCAATTTAATCTCTGGTTCCTCTGCCTTTTGTAAATCCAGCTTGAACATCTGGAATTTCACAGGTCACGTACTGTTGAAGCCTGACTTGGAGAATTTTGAGCATTACTTTACTAGCATGTGAGATAAGTGCAATTGTGTGGTAGTTTGAGCATTCTTCAGCATTGATTTTCTTCGAGACTGGAATGAAAACTGACCTTTTCCAGTCCTGTGGCCACTGCTGATTTTTCCATTTGTTGGTACATTGAATGCAGCACTTTCACAGAATCATATTTTAGGGTTTGAAATAGCTCAATTGCACTTCTATCACCTCCACTAGCTTTGTTTATAGTGATTCTTCATGAAGACCCTCTAACTTCAGGATGTCTGATTCTAGAAGAGTGATCGCACCATCGTGATTATCCAGGTCATGATTACTACTTCAATCTGGATTAATTTAACTGTTCAAATGATGATTGATTGGCATCAGCACTGTAACTAAGGCAGTCATCAAAATGGACCTAGATTCAAATATTCCTTTATTTGAAAAAAATATTTATATATGTTAGCCTCTCATAAAATTAGAGAAATTAAAACACAAATTGTAAGTACTTATTTCCAGAAAGATATGCATTTTTATAATCTTTAACCCAAGGTAAATAGCACAGTGATAAGAAAGAAAATTCAGAAGTTATATAATTCTTTTTAAAGAAGTTCATCAGTAACTGATTTCCCTAAATGAAGTGAGAAACAATACTGTCATCTTTGTAAAATCAAGGGAATCATTACATTAGCAGTAATACTTAATTGTTTTCTTGAACCTGATAGCAATGATAGAAATTATAGGTCTTGGAATTAGGTTCAAAATTTCCTATCATAAAAGTGACTTTCGGTCAATCATGTCCTGACTGTATAATATTATGATGGACAAGAATAAGCTAAGTTATAAACGCTCAAAAATATATTTGAACCCATCAGGATTGCTCAGTCGCTCATGTTCAACTCTCTGTGACCCCATGGATTGTAGCCCTCCAGGCTCCCCTGTCCATGGGACTTCCTAGGCAAGAATGCTGGAGTGGGTTGTTCTAAAACCAGCAGGATTTGGAAGAGGTAAGTAACCATCTGTATACCTTCCTAGATTTTTCTCCTTTTAAAATTAGGACTTATGGGAAAATTTGGTTTCCTAGTGGGAAATATAAAAACATAAGAAACATAGATAAAAATACTGTATCTTGGCTCCATCTAACTTACTTCTTTATTACAGACATTTTATCTGAGGGAGATTTGTCTTTAAATTTGGCAATAATTTTTCAGATACCACTGTATATCTGATCATGTGTATGGCTCCAGTAAATCTAACATTCTCTGAAGTATTTGTTAAGAATTACAGTAGTTACTGTGCTGTACTGCCAAATATTTTCACCTTTCTGCCTTCCTATTCAATGTTATTTTGCCATTTATTACTTTATATTTGCTTGGTTCATTTGACTAATTTAAGCTAATTAACTGTAAATAGTAGTGGTGTGAATCACTACCAGATAAGAAAATTTAATTGCCAATTAAAAAAAAAAGTGAGATCTCTTTCTTTGCCACAGTATCTTAAAACTGTCAGTTTACTGACTTCTCAAATAGAATGGATGCTTAGAGTGAAGATATGTGGAATGCAGAACCTCATTTTTCTGAAATGGACAGTGTTAACAATGGTGATGGTTTAGTCACTAAGTCATGTCTGACTATTGTGATTCCATGTACTGTAGTCTACCAGGCTCCTTTGTCCATGGAATTCTTCAGGCCAGAATATTGGAATGAGTAGCCTGTCCCTTTTCCAGGGGATCTTCCCGACCGAGGAATCAAACTAGGGCCTCCTTCATTGCATGTGGATTCTATACCAACTGAGCTATCAGGGAAGCATAAAGTTAGATTGAAGAGAAAGATTGAACCAGTTGGTATTTAGGACCATGTACAGGATGGGAAGATACTTGTAACAGGAATTTATTGGAAAGTCCCAATGAGCAGTCAAGTCTGACTGTATTTGCATTTTGAGGAGATTATCTGCTGCATTGTAGAAAGCTAACTTTGGTCATGCCCAAGGTAAGGAGCAATGGCTGTGCTTTGCTGGAGCAGCCGTGAATAGATACCCCACACCCAAGGTAAGAGAAACCCAAATAAGACGGTGGGTGTTGCAAGAGGGCATCAGGGAGCAGACACACTGAAATCATAATCACAGAATACTAGTCAATCTAATCACACTAGAATCACAGCCTTATCTAACTCAACAAAAATAAGTCATGCCCTGTGGGGCCACCCAAGAGGAGTGGGTCATGGTGGAGAGGTCTGGCAGAATGTGGTCCACTGGAGAAGGCAATGGCAAACCACTTCAGTATTCTTGCCTTTAAAACCTCATGAAGAGTATGAAAAAGCAAAATGATAGGATACTTAAAAAGGAACTCTGCAGGTCAGTAGGTGCCCNAACATAAATTAGAACTTCAGTAGATAAAATGTACAATAATTAAGAGGAATTAAATCTTTGAATAAATGAAAATTAATTTGACAAAGTCCTTTATGATGCTGTTTGAAAGTAACTAAAATAATTAAAATAAGTAGCTTTATCACAGAATAAGTCAATTCAGAAAAGACTATGAATGAAGCACTTTAAAATATCAGCATATTTGCTGCAATTACTGATGAAGTATCCGATGTATTCATTGTCTTTAAGAAAAAATTATCCTTAATTTAGTTGAGACACTAAATTATGAATATACTGAAGAGAAATATGAACACTGTATTATAGTTTTCTTACACTCAGGGACATTGCTTCAATTTGTGGCATAATTAAAATGAATTTTTACAAGTGGTCAGTCATTAATTTATTTTAATTTTACATCTCAAAGGAAAGAGAAAAATCACCATAGCAGATGTACTGTGTGTTTAACAAAATAGCCTAAATCTTCACTTTTTGTATAAGTGGTCTTTGAAAATTAACATGAAACTACTTCTTCCTGTACCTGTTTATACATTTTGTTGAATAAAAAGCTAACTTATTTCAAGCATGACTGGTGTTATAGATTAAATTGTGTGACAATAAAAGCAGAGACTGGAGTTAGGCAATTGCAAACCATGAAATCCCAAAGACTTCCAGCAAACCTCCACAAACTAGTGAAAAGCAAAATATGATTCCTTTTCAGAGTTCAGAGGGCTCATGGTCCTATAAGATCTTGATTCTGCACTTCAAGCCTCTAACACTATGACACAATAAATATTTACACTTTTAATCCATCCACTTTGTTTCTGAAGCCCTTGAAAACTAATAAAACTGTATTTTTAATTCCCATGCTTCAAAAATACTATGAAGTCCTATATAATGACTTACAAAATTGAAAGTGAGGTGATTTATTGCTATAGAAATGGTTTGCAATTCCTTTACAGAGATGTTTGTAATCAAGTTATCATTGCTATTGTCTCTTCTTGTGTTTCAGACCTAGCCTAGTACATATGCTGCAGTAATAACATTTAGCTTCAATAGTCCATTGTTTGTTTGATTACTCCAAACCTCTTTCCTAAAGATAAGACTTTAAAATCAGTTGTATAACTGGTATCTTTACTTAGATGTCTATAGACGTCACAAAGTCTAATGGATTTCTCAAAGTCAACATGACCAAAGAAAGATGTCCATACTTCCCTGAAACTTCTTCATCATATCACAGTAGATTACACACTCTCTGCTCTTCTTCCCGCTCAGGTCATGAGAGCATAAAGGGCTTACTTTTATTTTCTAACTTCACAGGTTCACATTATTCAGTACATTAAAAAATATTATTGGCTTAATCTGAAAATGTTATACAAAATCCCTTTGCTCCTGCAACTAGTACAACTCACCAATATCTCCCAATGGAATACACTGATATTCTTGTAGCTGGTCTCTCTGCTTCCCATGTGCCATTTTTATTCTCAACATATCCACCAGGANATTCAGTACATTAAAAAATATTATTGGCTTAATCTGAAAATGTTATACAAAATCCCTTTGCTCCTGCAACTAGTACAACTCACCAATATCTCCCAATGGAATACACTGATATTCTTGTAGCTGGTCTCTCTGCTTCCCATGTGCCATTTTTATTCTCAACATATCCACCAGGAGCCTTTAAAATAGAAGGCTGCTGCTGCTGCCTCTGCTAAGTTGCTTCAGTCATGTCCAACTCTGTACTGCCCCATAGACAGCAGCCCACCAGGCTCCCCTGTCCCTGGGATTCTCCAGGCAAGAACACTGGAGTGGGTTGCCATTTCCTTCTTCAATGAGTGAAAGTGAAGTCTGTCAGTCGTGTCTGACTTTTTTCAACCCCATGGACTGCAGCCTACCAGGCACCTCCATCCATGGGTTTTTCCAGGAGAGAGTCCTCGAGTGGGTTGCCATTGCCTTCTCCGAAAATGGAAGGCAGGAGCTTTCAAGTCTGGGGAAAATATCAGGGACTCATTGCTTTCTGCTTGTCCCATAAATCTTGGAAGTAATTCAGGAGAGAAGCAAAGAACTCCTCTGACAGTGGAAGGAAAAAGGTATAAGAGTTAGAATGATCATCATCAAAATGTGTAAAAACAATAAATGCTAGAGAGGGTGTAGAGAAAATACAACACACACACACAGACACGTATACCATATAAAATGGTCCTTCTCAGGGGGTGCAGTGGTAAATAATATACCTGCCAATTTAGGAGAAACTCAGGAGAGCCAGGGTTTGATTCCTGGGTTGGGAAGACACAATTTGGTGACTAAACAGAAACAATATATACATACACACCATGGACTATTACTCAGTCATAAAAGAGAAAGGAAAATGACATCTTCAGCAAATCAGATAGACCTAGAAATTATCATATTATGTGAGGTAAATCAGACAGGGAAAGACAAATATCACATAATATCATTTATTGTGCAATCTTAAAAGGCAATACAAATGAACTCTTTATAAAATAAATAGCTCACAGACATATAAAACAAATTTATAGTTACCAAAGGGAAAAGGGCTGGGAGAGGGATAAAGTAAAATTTGGGGATTAACAGATTCTCACTACTATATTTAAATAAGTAAACAAAAAGGACCTACTATATAGCACAGGGAAATGTATTCAATAGCTTGTAATACCGAAGATTGTAATAAGGAAAATAACCTGAAAAAGCCTACATATATTTGTATACACACACACCCACAACCACACAAAAGGCAAAGGCACAAGAAGAGATCAAGTTGCCAACATCCACTGGATCACAGAAAAAGCAAGGTAATTCCAGAAAAAAATATATCTACTTCTGCTTCACTGACTATGCTAAAGCCTTTGACTGTTCAGAAGAAAACAGACTGTGGAAAATTCTTAAGAGATAGGGATACCAGACCATCTTACCAGCCTCCTGAGAAACCTGTATGAAGGTGAAGAAGCAGCAGTTAGAAATGGACACAGACAACCAACTGGTTCAAAATTTGGAAAAGAGTATGCCGATACTGTATATAGTCACCCTGCTTATTCAACTTATATGCAGAGTACATCATGAGAAATGGGCTGAATGAAACTTAAGCTGGAACCAAGATTGCTGGGAAAAATTGTCAGAAACCTGATGTGCAGATGACACCAACCTAATGGCAGAAAGTAAAGAGGAACTAAAGAATCTTTTGATGAAGATGAAAAAGGAGACTGAGAAACCTGGTTTAAAACTCAACATTCAAAAAGTGAAAATTATCCCAACCAGTCCCATTACTTCGTGTCAAATAGGAAAAAAATAGAAACAGTGACAGCTTTATTTTTTTGTATCCAAAATCACTGCAGATGGTGACTGCAGCCATGAAATTAAAAGACATTCCTTGAAAGATAACCTATGACAAACCTATACTGTGTATTAAAAAGCAGAGACATTATTTTGCCAACAAAGGTCCGTATAGTCAAAGCTATGATTTTTTCAATAGGCATGTATGGATGTGTGAGTTGGGCATAAAGAACGCTGAACAGTGAAGAACTGATGCTTTCAAACTATGGTCATGGAGAAGACTCTTGAGAGTCCCTTAGGAGCAAGGAAACCAAATCAGTCAATCCTACAAGAAATCTACCCCAAATATTCATTGGAAGGACTGGTGCTGAATCTGAAACTCAAGCTCCAGTACTTTGGCCACCCAATGAGAAGCGCTGACTCATTAGAAAAGATCCTGATGCTGGGAAAGATTAAAAGCAGGAGGAGAAGGGGACAACAGAGGATAAGATGGTTGGATGGCATCATCGACTCAATGGACATGAGCTTGCACACGCTCTTAGAAATGATGAAAAAGACAGGGAAGCCTGGCATGCTGCAGTCCACAGAGTTGCAAAATCGGACATGACTGAATGACTGAACGAAAACAAAAAGGCTTAATACTGTTGCAGAAACTACAATAATTAAATGTAACAAAAATAATTATCAGTGGTTTTATTAAAACAGACACATTCAGAGGTTAAATCAGATCCAGAGATTCAATCTCAAAAAGAGAAAAACCTGCTAGACAGAAATTAAATACAGCAACAACCTATAGGTGTTTTCACTGGAAATAGGAAAACATTTGGTATGGAATAGCATTGGTAATTTTCTTTTTCAAAAGAATATATGTTGGTAAGATCGCATATATTTCAGTATTCATTAAACCATACACTCAAATTTCTTCTAATGTGATAATAGAATAAATGAATAAGAAAGCTACTATTCATAGAAATCAGATTGTCGAGAATATAAAAGCTTTAAGGTCTTCTATAGACTGGAATCTGCCTTTCCTTTCTGTGTAGATTCAGAAATGGAAGTTCAGTAAACTTGTGATCATCCTAGGTTGGAAAGCATCCTGTCTGTCCCAAGGCCAGTATTCTTCAGCTACATGTTATTTTATTATTATACAAATAAATCAAATACCTCAGCAATTACATTTGAATTATCTTCAAAATGCATTCTATTTAAGAAACATAAGTAAAACCTAAATTTTTATTTAAATTCATCAATGCTCAATATTTATATGTGTAAATAATAAAAAGTAATATTTTTTACTTTAAAATATATTTACCATTATTTCATATAAAATTAAATGTTATGAGTAATACAAGTAGGAGATTATAACAAAATACGTTTCAGTACTAAAAGCACATACTGTTCTTGATGGACATGGCAATAATAATAATATGGATGGACGTGAGTCTGAGTGAACTCTGGGAGTTGGTGATGCACAGGGAGGCCTGGCGTGCTGCGATTCATGGGGTTGCAGAGTTGGACACGACTGAGCGACTGAACTGAACTGAATAAGGGTAAAAATGAAACACTGGCTCCACTGGTTCTTTTTCCTAACTGTATAAATTAAAATGGAGTTCAAACTCATGATCAGCATGTCTTTAGCTTCCTATCAGATATTTTTAACTCCAAGAGTAATTGCATTCATATTCTTTCTGTCATGCTTTATTTCTTTTTCATACTCAGTATATACTCAGTCACTTAGATTATTATCATTAGGAAAAAATATGAGCCGTTAAGATTAAACAATGGAATCTGAATTTGAGAAATGACAATTAACACTTTAACACTGATGTGTATTATTTTGCTTAGAAGAATACATTACAAAAGAATTGTGCTTATTTACATAAATCTACAAACCTAGTTGTAACACTTTATCAATGAATTCTTGAGAAGTATCTTAGAAAAATTCCTTGTTATAAAATATGTGACCTTATTAATTCAGAAAATGTCAATTACAAATATTGTTATAAATAGAAATGTACCAGGAATCAGACATTTGATTTTCTCCTCAAAGAAAATCACTAACAATACAGGCTTAATGGAATTCATGAAGAAATTTTGCAACTTTGGTGATTATTAATTAACACTGATTACACTGAAAACTATATGGGAAATACTGGGTAGTTTTATGCATATAATCAATGAACTTCATCAGTCAAATTTACATTTGGTTGAAGATGAAAGTGCTCTGCAAGAATCATTATAAATTAATTAGTGTTTAACACAATTGAAATGAACACATTGAAACTCAAATTTCGTTTTCAGATAATAAGCTTAACAAGGATTATTTGGTTTGCTGTTCTCTCTCCATTTTACTTCTAAAATATTTTTCAAAACTTACTCTGCAAACAAAAATCAGATCAGATTATCACTTAGTTTTACCGATTTAACACTTGCCACCTGGGCTCCAAAATCACTGCAGATGGTGGCTGCATATGTCAAGGCTGTATATAGTCACCATGCTTCTTCAACTTATATGCAGAATACATTATGAGAAATGCTGGACTGGAAGAAACACAAGCTGGAATCAAGATTGCTGGGAGAAATATCAATAACCTTAGATATGCAGATGACACCACCCTTATGGCAGAAAGTGAAGAGGAGCTAAAAAGCCTCTTGATGAAAGTGAAAGAGGAGAGGGAAAAAGTTGGCTTAAAGCTCAACATTCAGAAAATGAAGATCATGGCATCTGGCCTCATCACTTCACGGGAAATAGATTGGGAAACAGTAGAAACAGTGTCAGACTTTATTTTGGGGGGCTCCAAAATCACTGCAGATGGTGACT
>SJYA01000097.1:62374-85918 GCA_006410615.1 Neotragus moschatus | reverse complement strand
ACATTACTTTGCCAACTAAGGTCCGTCTAGTCAAGGCTATGGTTTTTCCTGTGGTATAGATGTGAGAGTTGGACTGTGTAGAAGGCTGAGAGCCAAAGAATTGATGCTTTTGAACCGTGGTGTTGGAGAAGACTCTTGAGAGTGTCTTGGACTGCAAGGAGATCCAACCAGTCCATTCTGAAGGAGATCAGCCCTGGAATTTCTTTGGAAGGAATGATGCTAAAGCTGAAGCTCCAGTACTTTGGCCACCTCATGTGAAGAGTTGCCTCATTGGAAAGTACTCTGATGCTGGGAGGGATTGGGGGCAGGAGGAGAAGGGGATGACAGAGGATGAGATGGCTGGATGGCATCATTGACTCGATGGGCACGAGTCTGAGTGAACTCCAGGAATTGGTGATGGACAGGGAGGCCTGGCTTTATGGGGTCACAAAGAGTCGGACATGACTGAGCGACTGAGCTGACTACCCACCAAATGCCCAATAGGCTATAGCAATATTTTGGTTTATGAAAAATATGAAATCAAGGAACAACAACCCTAATGTATAATTCTATTTCCATAATTTATACTTCCCTCACTCAAGGCTTACAGTCATCTGTTTTCTTGAATTGGGCCTTTCCTACTCATTTAGAGTGTGTAAGAAAGTTCCTCCCAGTTTTGCCTAATTGTTGGGGAAATTCAACTACAAGAGGCTTATCTGATAAGATTTCATGATGGACTTCTAGAAACACAAGAAAAATTTATTACAAGAGAGTAGAAAGTGTTTTACCAGTTAGCAAGATATTCATTTTCTAGTCTATGTTAGCTACGCTTAGTTGTTATAATAGGGTTCAAGAAAGATTAATTCACTATAATGATAGGCATAACAATGGACACTGGAGAGTTCAAGATAATTAGCCTTATGTTAGTCTTATATCTATCAAGCCATACCTTCTCCACTGTAATTAGACCACATATAAAATCTAGGGCCTCTAGGGTTATCAGATATTCTCATGGTATAATTCCAGCTGATTAAGCAATGTTTATTTGTATCAATGGCACTTGAATAAGTCAAACCCACTACAAGTACAGCTTCAATGACAGCAACACAATTTGAGAGGCATCACCACAAAACCTGAGAACATTGAGAAAAAGACAGGAAGTCCAGAGATTCAACTTGTAGTCTAGACATAGACTTAATATGAATCTTCCCCCTGCCACTTAGGTTTTCAGGGCCTTAGATTTTTCATCTGTACTATGAAGATATGCTTTTGATCATCTCCAAGACCTATGCAAATAAAAATCACATATCCTTTTTAGGGCTTCCCTGGTGGCTCAGATGATAGAATCTGCTTCCAATTAAGGAGATCCAGGTTCAATCCTGTGTCAGGAAGATGCCCTGGAGAAAAGAATGGCAACCAGTATTCTTGCCTGGAGAATTCCATGAACAGAAGAGACTACAGTCCATGGGATCACAGAGTCAGGCACAACTCAGTGACTAGAATGAACACAGTGTTTTAGACCCATTATTTATCATGCCATGCAGTGATATTTATCAGTGTAAGGGATATAGCTATCAAGTTGAATGTTTCACCAACTCCATTGATTGGAAGATATGGTAGAGAGTAAACTAGAATATTTTTCATTACATAATAAATATTTTAGGTTTGATGATATATTTCTTCCTTTAATACCTATCACACACACACACACACACACACACACACACACACGCAATACTTCCAGTGTTATTTTAAGCACCTACATATTCTTAGCATTTTAATATTCTTACAATTAGAATTTCAAGGCACATTTCTTTTACAATGATGCATCTTAAGTTTATTTCTCATTGAGTTACAAATCAAATTACATTTTGCAAATAGTGAGGTGAACACTGGAACAATTTTTAGCTTGATAATTGTAGCTCATGACTTTTACTGACTCCTGAGTATGAGATTAACAGGCTGCCTTACAAATAGTACTGCTTATTGATTTTGCCAAGGTTGGAACAGAAGAGGCTGTACTCTTTTCTGTAACTGTAACAAGACTTACCTACTTATATTGATTACTTACTCTCCAGTATTACAATAAATTGCTATTGTGGAAATATAATGATGCTGAATATTTGTAGCCCAGATGATAAGGTAATGTTTAAACACAGTGTGCCCTGGTCTTTGTAGATTTGCTAATAACCTCTTTAATCATTTCTGTTCAAAATACCATGGACTCTGAAGCAGAAATCAGCCTAATGATACAACTAATATATGGAGCATAACATTTAATCATTTGGAAGTAAATCACATCAGTTATTTGTCCATCCTTTAGACAGTGGGCCAAAATTTTTTGCTAATCCTATTCCTAATAAACCCAAAATAAATTCATAGAAACTTTTATTCCATTTCTGTCCTTTTGTTCTTAAACCAGAGTGGGCCAAGGTAATTGTTTCTATTGATATTTTATAACATGAATTATATGTTTGAAGAATATTTCCCTATGTAAAGAAAATAAATGTTTGATAAATAAGCACATTTAAAGATCTATCATCCCACATATATTGTAATAAGGAATCACCTGAAATAAGCTCAATGTAGGGGATATAAGAAGATTATCATGAACAATATTATATCTGATTGTAACAAAATGTATTTTTTATAAAATACTCCTCCCTTCGAAAGACACCAGTAGCTCATCTATTACATGGGTTGAGTTCAAATAAAAGTGATTATTGAGGATAAATGTCATTCTGTAGATATGAAATACAACTTAGAAAGATTTGAGAAAAATTAGGAATATTATTAAAACAGAGCCTGTAAACATTGAAAGCAAATTTGAAAAATGAAAACAAATGATATAATGTTTAAAAATTAGAATTTTTCATACCAGTATTCATTTCTGTATGCGTAAAAGAATAGAAACTCTAGGTCATTTTCTGGAAGGAGCAGTCATTAAAATTAACAGTTTTTTCATTGTTTACTTTGTTTATTTTCTATTGAACAAAACATTTAGAATAAAAATAATAACTATTTCAGTATCATCATGCCCTTGGAAACTAAAAATAAAAAAGGTTTAATTATATTAACCTGGGCAACAAAAACATTTCTTTAATCAGATTTATTATCCTCAGTCTTACATTCATCCTTTCAAATTACTAATATTTTTAAAATTCTCTAACAGAAATATTAAAGAAAATATCTGTAGGGAAAAAAATACAAATATATTTAATTAAATTTGTCATAAGAATTCAGACCAAACTTCCAAGAGAAGGTGATATTTAAGCTGACCTTTATTGTGCTTTTTATTTATCAATTGTTTAATTTTCTATATTAGGCTAAGTGTTTGATATCTTCAAATTCATACGGTGTAATTTTCAAATGATTGCTTTTGTGCAGACTTCATAGTAAAAGTGAAAATGTTAGTCACTCAGTTATGTCCCACTCTCCAACTCGATGGATTGCAGCCAACCAGGCTCTCTGTCCATGGAATTCTCCAGGCAAGAATACTGGAGTGGGTAGCCATTCTTTTCTCCAGGGGATCTTTCCAACCCAAGAATCAAACCTGAGTGTCCTGTACTAGATACAGATTTTTTATGATCTGAGTCACCAGGAAAATCCAAGACTTCATAAGACAATAGAAAGAGTTCCATGTAAATAATTGTTTTAATATGTTTCTTAATCTTAATGTACACTTGATATATTTGCAATTAATTTTGTGTAAAACTTGAATAATAAAATTAAATATAAAATTTTATGTTTTATAAATTTATTAACATACTTTATTAAATTTTTATAAATTTTATAAAATTTTATGAACATATTTTATGAACTTTTTATGAACTTATGATGTGCATAGAAGCATTCGTAACAATTTATATGGATTAGATTTTTAAATTTTATACATTGTGATTATTATATACATAATTTGTTCAAAAGTTTTCTTCTGAAATATTTGTTTACATGATATTCAGCAGTACTTGTAACATGGACAATTATTCACCTTAGCTTTATAAGTCCTTTAACAGAATTTCCACTTTACACTGACAATGAAAGCATGTTGACATTACCACATTCTATTAATGATTTTAATATTTTGTTTTTCTAGAGTGGTTTGAGGTTCACACCACAATTGAGCAGAAAGTTCAGAGTTCTCATAGGTCACTGTACTCAGACATACATAGCCTCTTCTACTGTCTATCCATTTTATCAGTTTATAAAATATTCAATGGCTAAAATGTTAATTTTAAAAAAGTAGATTTTCCTCAATGATTTGACAAAACTATATATATATATAATTAGAATTTTAACATTAGAATGCCTATGTACTATATATAAATAAAATTTGCAAAGTTGGGTGATTATAGTCCTAGTGAATGTACTTAAAATTCACTTCAACAGCTTCACCTGGATAAAATATCAAAATACATGAACCATTAGTAATTTTTCACTAAAGACACTTTGCACGTGTATTCATAATTTGATGGTTTGGCCATACATATAGATAACTATATGTATCTATTCACACTTGCATGTTTCTTGAGAAGTTCAGATATGTGTAATCATTAGCATTTACATTGCTAAGACTCAAATATAAAATTCACTTTCTAGAGGGTTTTATTTATAAGTGGATTAAATGGTAAACAAAATTTTAATGCATGTGTGTATGTAACTATAAATTATACTGATTAAAATTTTAAAACCAAACAATGTCTGTTAAAATTTAGTTAAGAAGTTGTCTCCAAAATGGAAACTGACCCACAGACATAGAGATCAGACATGTGGTTGCCAACGGGGAGCAAGAAAATGAGAGGGATGGACTAAGAGTTTGGGGTTAGTAGATGCAAAGTATCACATTTAGAATGGATAAACAAGGTCCTACTATTTAGCACAGTGAACTATATCTAACCTCTTGGGATAAATCATAATAGAAAAGAACATTTAAAAAAATGTGTATACATGTAAAACTGAGTCACTTTACTTATTGTACAACACAGTTTGACACAACACTGTGAATCAACTATACTTCAATAAAATATTTTAAATCTATCCACAAAACATTTTCTATAAAATCTGAACTAATTGATTCCATTCTTAATAATTTTTATTTCAAACACTGTTTTAACTGATCTCATCAAATTTTTACAAAATTCAGAATTCAACCCTTATCAGTTCAGTTCAGTTCAGTTGCTCAGTCGTGTCCGACTCTTTGCGACCCCACAAATCACAGCATGCCAGGCCTCCCTGTCCATCACCAACTCCCGGAGTTCACTCAGACTCACACCCATCGAGTCTGTGATGCCATCCAGCCATCTCATCCTTGGTCGTCCCCTTCTCCTCTTGCCCCCAATCCCTCCCAGGATCAGAGTCTTTTCCAATGAGTCAACTCTTCGCATGAGGTGGCCAAAGTACTGGAGTTTCAGCTTTAGCATCATTCCTTCCNAAGCTGAAGCTCCAGTACTTTGGCCACCTCATGTGAAGAGTTGCCTCATTGGAAAGTACTCTGATGCTGGGAGGGATTGGGGGCAGGAGGAGAAGGGGATGACAGAGGATGAGATGGCTGGATGGCATCATTGACTCGATGGGCACGAGTCTGAGTGAACTCCAGGAATTGGTGATGGACAGGGAGGCCTGGCTTTATGGGGTCACAAAGAGTCGGACATGACTGAGCGACTGAGCTGACTACCCACCAAATGCCCAATAGGCTATAGCAATATTTTGGTTTATGAAAAATATGAAATCAAGGAACAACAACCCTAATGTCTAATTCTATTTCCATAATTTATACTTCCCTCACTCAAGGCTTACAGTCATCTGTTTTCTTGAATTGGGCCTTTCCTACTCATTTAGAGTGTGTAAGAAAGTTCCTCCCAATTTTGCCTAATTGTTGGGGAAATTCAACTACAAGAGGCTTATCTGATAAGATTTCATGATGGACTTCTAGAAACACAAGAAAAATTTATTACAAGAGAGTAGAAAGTGTTTTACCAGTTAGCAAGATATTCATTTTCTAGTCTATGTTAGCTACGCTTAGTTGTTATAATAGGGTTCAAGAAAGATTAATTCACTATAATGATAGGCATAACAATGGACACTGGAGAGTTCAAGATAATTAGCCTTATGTTAGTCTTATATCTATCAAGCCATACCTTCTCCACTGTAATTAGACCACATATAAAATCTAGGGCCTCTAGGGTTATCAGATATTCTCATGGTATAATTCCAGCTGATTAAGCAATGTTTATTTGTATCAATGGCACTTGAATAAGTCAAACCCACTACAAGTACAGCTTCAATGACAGCAACACAATTTGAGAGGCATCACCACAAAACCTGAGAACATTGAGAAAAAGACAGGAAGTCCAGAGATTCAACTTGTAGTCTAGACATAGACTTAATATGAATCTTCCCCCTGCCACTTAGGTTTTCAGGGCCTTAGATTTTTCATCTGTACTATGAAGATATGCTTTTGATCATCTCCAAGACCTATGCAAATAAAAATCACATATCCTTTTTAGGGCTTCCCTGGTGGCTCAGATGATAGAATCTGCTTCCAATTAAGGAGATCCAGGTTCAATCCTGTGTCAGGAAGATGCCCTGGAGAAAAGAATGGCAACCAGTATTCTTGCCTGGAGAATTCCATGAACAGAAGAGACTACAGTCCATGGGATCACAGAGTCAGGCACAACTCAGTGACTAGAATGAACACAGTGTTTTAGACCCATTATTTATCATGCCATGCAGTGATATTTATCAGTGTAAGGGATATAGCTATCAAGTTGAATGTTTCACCAACTCCATTGATTGGAAGATATGGTAGAGAGTAAACTAGAATATTTTTCATTACATAATAAATATTTTAGGTTTGATGATATATTTCTTCCTTTAATACCTATCACACACACACACACACACACACACACACACATGCACAATACTTCCAGTGTTATTTTAAGCACCTACATATTCTTAGCATTTTAATATTCTTACAATTAGAATTTCAAGGCACATTTCTTTTACAATGATGCATCTTAAGTTTATTTCTCATTGAGTTACAAATCAAATTACATTTTGCAAATAGTGAGGTGAACACTGGAACAATTTTTAGCTTGATAATTGTAGCTCATGACTTTTACTGACTCCTGAGTATGAGATTAACAGGCTGCCTTACAAATAGTACTGCTTATTGATTTTGCCAAGGTTGGAACAGAAGAGGCTGTACTCTTTTCTGTAACTGTAACAAGACTTACCTACTTATATTGATTACTTACTCTCCAGTATTACAATAAATTGCTATTGTGGAAATATAATGATGCTGAATATTTGTAGCCCAGATGATAAGGTAATGTTTAAACACAGTGTGCCCTGGTCTTTGTAGATTTGCTAATAACCTCTTTAATCATTTCTGTTCAAAATACCATGGACTCTGAAGCAGAAATCAGCCTAATGATACAACTAATATATGGAGCATAACATTTAATCATTTGGAAGTAAATCACATCAGTTATTTGTCCATCCTTTAGACAGTGGGCCAAAATTTTTTGCTAATCCTATTCCTAATAAACCCAAAATAAATTCATAGAAACTTTTATTCCATTTCTGTCCTTTTGTTCTTAAACCAGAGTGGGCCAAGGTAATTGTTTCTATTGATATTTTATAACATGAATTATATGTTTGAAGAATATTTCCCTATGTAAAGAAAATAAATGTTTGATAAATAAGCACATTTAAAGATCTATCATCCCACATATATTGTAATAAGGAATCACCTGAAATAAGCTCAATGTAGGGGATATAAGAAGATTATCATGAACAATATTATATCTGATTGTAACAAAATGTATTTTTTATAAAATACTCCTCCCTTCGAAAGACACCAGTAGCTCATCTATTACATGGGTTGAGTTCAAATAAAAGTGATTATTGAGGATAAATGTCATTCTGTAGATATGAAATACAACTTAGAAAGATTTGAGAAAAATTAGGAATATTATTAAAACAGAGCCTGTAAACATTGAAAGCAAATTTGAAAAATGAAAACAAATGATATAATGTTTAAAAATTAGAATTTTTCATACCAGTATTCATTTCTGTATGCGTAAAAGAATAGAAACTCTAGGTCATTTTCTGGAAGGAGCAGTCATTAAAATTAACATTTTTTTCATTGTTTACTTTGTTTATTTTCTATTGAACAAAACATTTAGAATAAAAATAATAACTATTTCAGTATCATCATGCCCTTGGAAACTAAAAATAAAAAAGATTTAATTATATTAACCTGGGCAACAAAAATATTTCTTTAATCAGATTTATTATCCTCAGTCTTACATTCATCCTTTCAAATTACTAATATTTTTAAAATTCTCTAACAGAAATATTAAAGAAAATATCTGTAGGGAAAAAAATACAAATATATTTAATTAAATTTGTCATAAGAATTCAGACCAAACTTCCAAGAGAAGGTGATATTTAAGCTGACCTTTATTGTGCTTTTTATTTATCAATTGTTTAATTTTCTATATTAGGCTAAGTGTTTGATATCTTCAAATTCATACAGTGTAATTTTCAAATGATTGCTTTTGTGCAGACTTCATAGTAAAAGTGAAAATGTTAGTCACTCAGTTATGTCCCACTCTCCAACTCGATGGATTGCAGCCAACCAGGCTCTCTGTCCATGGAATTCTCCAGGCAAGAATACTGGAGTGGGTAGCCATTCTTTTCTCCAGGGGATCTTCCCAACCCAGGAATCAAACCTGAGTGTCCTGTATTAGATACAGATTTTTTATGATCTGAGTCACCAGGAAAATCCAAGACTTCATAAGACAATAGAAAGAGTTCCATGTAAATAATTGTTTTAATATGTTTCTTAATCTTAATGTACACTTGATATATTTGCAATTAATTTTGTGTAAAACTTGAATAATAAAATTAAATATAAAATTTTATGTTTTATAAATTTATTAACATACTTTATTAAATTTTTATAAATTTTATAAAATTTTATGAACATATTTTATGAACTTTTTATGAACTTATGATGTGCATAGAAGCATTCGTAACAATTTATATGGATTAGATTTTTAAATTTTATACATTGTGATTATTATATACATAATTTGTTCAAAAGTTTTCTTCTGAAATATTTGTTTACATGATATTCAGCAGTACTTGTAACATGGACAATTATTCACCTTAGCTTTATAAGTCCTTTAACAGAATTTCCACTTTACACTGACAATGAAAGCATGTTGACATTACCACATTCTATTAATGATTTTAATATTTTGTTTTTCTAGAGTGGTTTGAGGTTCACACCACAATTGAGCAGAAAGTTCAGAGTTCTCATAGGTCACTGTACTCAGACATACATAGCCTCTTCTACTGTCTATCCATTTTATCAGTTTATAAAATATTCAATGGCTAAAATGTTAATTTTAAAAAAGTAGATTTTCCTCAATGATTTGACAAAACTATATATATATATAATTAGAATTCTAACATTAGAATGCCTATGTACTATATATAAATAAAATTTGCAAAGTTGGGTGATTATAGTCCTAGTGAATGTACTTAAAATTCACTTCAACAGCTTCACCTGGATAAAATATCAAAATACATGAACCATTAGTAATTTTTCACTAAAGACACTTTGCACGTGTATTCATAATTTGATGGTTTGGCCATACATATAGATAACTATATGTATCTATTCACACTTGCATGTTTCTTGAGAAGTTCAGATATGTGTAATCATTAGCATTTACATTGCTAAGACTCAAATATAAAATTCACTTTCTAGAGGGTTTTATTTATAAGTGGATTAAATGGTAAACAAAATTTTAATGCATGTGTGTATGTAACTATAAATTATACTGATTAAAATTTTAAAACCAAACAATGTCTGTTAAAATTTAGTTAAGAAGTTGTCTCCAAAATGGAAACTGACCCACAGACATAGAGATCAGACATGTGGTTGCCAACGGGGAGCAAGAAAATGAGAGGGATGGACTAAGAGTTTGGGGTTAGTAGATGCAAAGTATCACATTTAGAATGGATAAACAAGGTCCTACTATTTAGCACAGTGAACTATATCTAACCTCTTGNTGAACCATGAACTTCCAGACCTTCAAACTGGTTTTAGAAAAGACAGAGGAACCAGAGATCAAATTACCAACATCCGCTGGATCATGGAAAAAACAAGAGAGTTCCAGAAAAACATCTATTTCTGCTTTATTGACTTTCTAATTTAGTAACTACTATTAGAGATAATCTACATAAACAAAATCTTTCAGAATTCTCAAAAATATTTAGTTATCCTGGTTCCTGAGAAACAAACACTCTATGAAAAGATAATGTTTGAGAAAAAATGACTTAAATCATTAAATTTATAATTCAATAATATCAAAGTAAGAATGATAGCAAAATCTCAGAATTGTCTAAAGAACAATTATAGAGTATCATATATATAGAAGACCAGGGAAGTAGCATCTATGCCCACATCAGGAACAATCATAAGACTACATGTTTAAATACATAATTCCTGTCAGGATTGAAGACATCCATTACTGGACTTTCCAGGTGTTACTAGTGGTAAAGAATCTATCTGCCAAAGGAGGCTCAAGAGATAAGGGTTTGATCAATGGGTGGGGAAGATACCCTGGAGTAGGAAATGGCAACCCATTCCAGTATTCTTGCCTGGAAATTTCCATGGATGGAGGATCCTGGTAGGCTACTGTTCATGGGGCCCACAAAGAGTCAGACATGACTGAGTGACTAAGTACACATTATTGGAATTGAATTAAATAATAGATTCTCTGAATTCCAAATGTATCTGATATACTATATATCATAAGAATATCATTTCTGAATTATTTAGGGCCTCACACTTTTTAGCTGAAGTGAAGTGAAAGTTCCTCAGTTATGTCTGACTCTTTCCTAACCCATAGACTGTAGCCTGCCAAGCTCTTCTGTTTGTGGAATTCTGCAGGCAAGAATACTGGAGTGGGTAGCCTTTCCCTTCTGCAGGGGATCTTCTCAATCCAGGGATTGAACCCAGTTTTCCTCCACTGCAGGTGGATTCTTTACCATCCAAGCCACCTGAGAAGCCCAAGAATACTGGAGTGGGTAGCCTATTCCTTCTCCAGGGAATCTTCTGACCCAGGAATTCAACCACGGTCTCCTGCATTTCAGGCAGATTCTTTACCAGCTGAGCTACCAGGGAAGTCCCTGCTTTTTAGTTAAGGTAATGTTTTTGAGAACTCATATAAGTCTGCATTAACAAATTATGACAAATATAGCATCTTACAAAATCACACATGTATCATTACACAGTTTCTGTGGGTCAGGAATCTGGGCACAGCTTAGCTACATCCTCTGCTTTATACTCTCACAAGCTGCAAAGACTCTGTCATTGAAAGCTGGCCTCTAAACTGAAAGTTGGCCTGGGAAAGGATCCACTTCAAAGTTTATATTGTTGCTGACAGAATTCAGTTCCTAGAGACTGTGGACTGCTGTTTCTGATTCTTGGAATGAAGGGAATGAAGATTGCCCTCAGTTCCTTGGCATAAAGACTTCTCTAACCTTGCTTCACCAAACTAGAGTAGCCAGAAAAGCAACAGGGAGTCTTAGAAAGACACAAGTCACAATCTTCAGGCTAACGTTCTCCCAACTGAGCTATTTCAGTCACATTATAAAGTACAAACTTATGTATCCCAGTCACATATATGATATCTTATCCACTGTGGTATATTTTATTGCTTAAAAACAAGTCATTAGACAGCCAACCCAGTAATATCTGACTATATTCCCGAGCATGGAGAAAAAAAATATTGTTATTATAAAAAAAATTTAATTCATACATACATTTTATGATAAATTTGGTGATAAGTTTCATTTATGATATGATTTAGGATGAAAAGATGGTCATGCATTTACTTCCTGTTCTACATAAATCTGAATTTCCTAGATGAAAAATAATAGTAAATACTATTTTTCAGCAATTCTAATAGCATGCTATTGGTCCACTGGGGAATTGTATATACAGTTTACTGAGGTCATTATAAAGGTGGCNGATAAGTTTCATTTATGATATGATTTAGGATGAAAAGATGGTCATGCATTTACTTCCTGTTCTACATAAATCTGAATTTCCTAGATGAAAAATAATAGTAAATACTATTTTTCAGCAATTCTGATAGCGTGCTATTGGTCCACTGGGGAATTGTATATACAGTTTACTGAGGTCATTATAAAGGTGGCACAAGAAGGCAATGGCACCCCACTCCAGTACTCTTGCCTGGAAAATCCCATGGACGGAGGAGCCTGGTAGGCTGCAGTCCATGGAGTCACTAGGAGTCGGACACGACCGAGCAACTTCACTTTCACTTTTCACTTTTCACTTTCCTCCACTGGAGAAGGAAATGGCAACCCACTCCAGTGTTCTTGCCTGGAGAGTCCCAGGGACGAGGGAGCCTGGTGGGCTGCTGTGTCTGGGGTCGCACAGAGTTGGACATGACTGAAGCGACTTAGCAGCAGCAGCAGAATTAAATCATGGAGGACTAAGGAACATTATGAGGTAAAAAGCTGTCTTTGTGAAACAAAGACTGTCAGATAATAGGACTAGCAAAAACAGATTCACAGAATGAATTAAGTCAAAACTTCCTGGAAAGTACAGGCTATATCATTGGATGGGTTTATCAAAGTTAGGAAAGGATCAGATTATGAAAGATGTGTCTGCTAATAAGAGTCATTTAATCTTTTCACCTGAAAATTATTGAGAAAATACAGCTTTAATTATGATAAGTTGTATTTTCACAATATAATCCATCAATCAATTAATGATAATATTTAGGGATATTATACTGGAGTTAATGGTATGAAGTGATTTGAGGAATTCAGATTATTATCAGCAGAAAATTAAGAGGCTCTTTATAATTATCCAGGTGAGAAGTTTTGAAGATGTGAAGATGCAATATCAGAAAACAGAAAAAAAGATCACATAAGGTAGAAAAGATCTTGTATTTCCAAAGTGGGCTCTATTAACTAATAGGTATTTGAGATGGTGGTAGAATAGTATAGACAATCACCTGCCCTTAACTCTGAAGTTAATGTAATCCCATTATAGTAAACTTTTATTTTATTAAAATCTGACTTTATAGATCTGAAGTAGGACCTGATACTCTTCATTTATAACAAACTCCAGGCAGGAGAGGGCAAGAGCAAACGAATGTTTCAGAAATCACTGAACTAAAATGTATGAGAATGGGTGAATTTACTTCAGATGACCACTACTCTACTACTGTAGGCAAGAATCCCTTTAGTAGAAATAGAGTAGACAAAAGAGTTTGAAATACAGTACTTGGGTGCAGTCTCAGAAAAAAACTGACAGAATGATCTCGGTTTGTTTCCAAGGCAAACCATTCAACATCACAGTGATTAAAGTCTATGCCACAACAAATAATGCGAAAGAAGCTGAAGTTGAACAGTCCTGTGAAAACCTACAAGACTTTCTAGAACTAACACTGGAAAAAAAAGAAAAAGACAAAAAAAAAAAAAAAAAAAGATGTCCTTCTCCTCATAGGGGACTGGAATGCAAAAGTGGGAAGTCGAGAGGTATCTGTAGTAACAGGCAAGATTGGCTTGGAGTAAAAAATGAAGCAGGGCAAAGGCTAACAAAGTTTTGCCAAGAGAATGCACTGGTCATAGCAAACAGCCTCTTTCAACAACACAATAGACAACTATACACATAGACATCACCAGATGGTCAACACCGAAATCAAACTGATTATTTTCTTTGCTGCCAAAAATGAAGCAGCTCAATATAGCCAACAAAAAACAAGACCTGGAGCTCACTGTGGCTCAGATTATTAGCTCCTTATTGCAAAATTCAGGCTTAAATTGAAGAAAGTAGGAAAAACCATTAGACCATTCAGGTATGACTTAAATCAATCCCTTATAATTATACAGTGAAGTAGACAAATAGATTAAAGGGATTAGATCTGGTTGATGGAATGCCTGAAGAACTATGGACAGTGGTCCAGAACACTGTACAGGAGGTGGTGACCTAAACCATCCTCAAGAAAAAGAAATGCAAGAAGGCAAAGTGGTTGTCTGAGGAGGCCTTATAAATAGATGAGAAAATAAGAGAAGTGAAAGGCAAAGGGAAAAAGGAAACATATACCCAATTTAATGCAGAATTCTGGAGAACTAAAACTTTCCTGGTGGCTCAGATGGTAAAGAGTCTGCCTGCAATATGGGAGACCCAGGCTCGATCCCTGGCTGGCTGGGGAAGATCTCTTGAAGAAGGAAATGGCAGCCCACTCTGGTATTCTTACCTGGAAATGTCCATGGACAGAGGAGCCTGGTTGGCTACAGTTCATGGGGTCACAAAGAATCGGATACGATTGAGTGACTAACTCTTTCATTTTTTTTTTTTTCCTAGAGAACAGCAAGGAGAGATAAGAAAGCCTTCTTAAGTGAACAATGCAAAGACATAGAGGAAAAGAATAGAATGGGAGAAACTAGATATCTCTTCAAGAAAATGGAAGATATCAAAGGAACATTTCATGCAAAGATGGGTACAATAAAGAACAGAAATGGTAAGCACCTAACAGAAGCAGAAGAAATTAAGAGGTGGCAAGAATACAGAGAAATATACAAAAAGGATCTTCATTACCCAGAAAACAATAATGATGTGGCCACTCCCCTAAAGCCAGACATTGTGGCCTGTGAAGTCAAGCAGGCCTTAGGAAGCATTACTATGAACAAAGCTAGTGGAGATAATGGAATTCCAGTTGAGTTATTACAAATCCTAGATGATGATTTTAAAGTGCTCAATATTCCAAATGATTTGAAAAACTCACCAGTGGTCACAGGACTGTAAAATGACAGTTTTGATCCAGTGCCAAAGAAAGTGAGAGTGAAAGTGATGTCACTCAGTCGTGTCCGACCCCATGGACTATAGCCTACCAGGCTTCTCTGTCCATGGGATTTTCCAGGCAGTAGTACTGGAGTGGATGGCCATTTCCTTCTCCAGTTCCAAAGAAAGACAATGCCAAAGAATGCTCATACAATTGCATTCAAAAGATATCTTTGGTGAAGTGTAGTCTATTTTACTACTTCCATTGGTTCAAGAAAATTAAATCCTTATTAATTTCTATAACTGAAAATGGCCAGGTTAATATTGAGAGGTATATTGGAAGGAGAAAAACAATGACCATGGCAAATGGCAATTACACCTTTGATTAATACAGTTCTAGCTTGTTTCCTCAATTTCTATAAAGTGGGATTCAAATAAAACTCCCAAAAGAATGGTAACAATGGAATGACTAGTGACTATGAGGAAAGACTTAAACTTTATCCATTGAGGAGAATGGAAAAGAAAAGGTTGACTGAAAACAACTGTTATTAGAATATACAAGGAATGTACATTTGAGCTTTGGATTCAACTTGTAGTAGCACCAGTGTACATAGCCATTTAAATTTATTTTCCCCTTTTAGAACAAATGCTTTTTCTTTTTTCTACCCTACTGTCCTTCTTTCCTGAAGGAGCATTATTCATTTCAGGCTGGTAATTTTGCTTTCTTCTTGGTCCAAATATATAAATATTTCCTATGTGTGCTGTGCTTAGTCACTCAGTCATGTCTGACTCTTTGTGACCCCATGGACTGTATGTAGCCCACCAGGCTCCTCTGTCCATGGGGATTGTCCAGGCAAGAATATTGAATTAGGTTGCCATTCCCTTATCCAGGGGATCTTCCCAACCCAGGGATTGAACCTAGGTCTCCCACATCGCAGGCAGATTCTTTACCATACCAGGGAAGTCCAATTATCTTCTATATAGTCTGTTACTTTTGGATTCAACTATTTATTGGAGACAGTTGATTAGGTATGGGATTATTGATTTGGTGTGGGAATCTTTTCCTGGAAACTTCTAAACTGAAGCTGTGATTGCCTATTCTCTGCTTGGATTTCTAATCCGTACAATTTGGAGCATTGAGCTCCATCAGTTGACAAGATTGGTTAGAAATGAGTGAACAGAGTCAATATGCAAAGAAAAGCAAAAGGATGCAATTTTATACAAACATGAATTGAAAGGAAAGTGAAAGCCACTCAGTCGTGTCTGACTCTTTATAATCACATGGACTATACAGTCCATGGAATTCTCCAGGCCAGAATACTGGAGTATTTTGAAGACCACTTCCCCAAAGGGTCTTCCCAACTCAGGGATTAAACCCAGGCCTCCCACATTGCAGGAGGATTTTTTAACAGCTAAGCCACAAGGGAAGCCCAAATATTGATTAGATATTCTGAATTATTCTGCCACTCTTTGACTTTCTTAATCTCCAGGAGTTTTGTTTATCAAATATTTCAAACACTGAAGGCATATCATCACCTCTGCCTCCTGAAGTCTATATCAGGGCTGTATAAAAAGGTATGGCAGTACCTTTTTTTTTTTCTTTTCTTTTTTTTTTTCAGTAAAGAAAGGTATGACAAATTCAATCTCAATATTATTCACAGTAAAATAGAAAATAATATATTTTCCATTTCTTTCCTTTTCTCAATTCTGTCATAGGCACTACTCTATAGGGTTCAATAAAGTTCATTTTTATGTCAACCAAACTTTATTGATTCAGTTCAGCTTCGTGGGTTTACACTGAACTACTGCTCACCCTCAAAGAATGCTAATCAAGTAATTCCATGGCATCTATATAACCTTGCAGTAAAAGCACACCAGTGTAAAGGTGGGTGAATTATAGTCTATTTGATGCTTGATTTACTCTACAGCTGTCTCCAGCAATGAAATATAGCAGCTAAGAACTAAAGGTTGGGTGGTTTTCAAACAGATTAGGAATTATATGGTGAAGAGGGTAGATCCCTTGGGGAACATTAAGAATGAATTGGCTTACTTAAAAACTCTTGATTTTGTCAGGATCTGGTTTACATTTGGATTTATTTCTGACTAAAATAAGTTAGAAATTGGACAGGCATACATATTTGTCTTTCTTTGCTAATCTACTTAGAATAACTAAGAAACATTTCATCTAACTACTTTAGGAAAGGTTAATACTTTAAAATCTTTACTGATACAAAAGAAAAATAGGATGTGCTTAACATCAGCAGAGAGCCGGTTTCTACATGTGCCACTTCCACTTAACAATGCCACTGAGGCACTGTCCAAATACCCCTGAGGATATAGTTGCTCTGAATATTTACTGAAATGAATTTATTTTTGAAAGTGAATAATATGGTCACATTATTATTAAAAACAGAGGCAAGCTTCCATTATCTTCAGCTCAAGTTTAGAAAATTCAACAGAGATACAGTTTTCTGACATTGCTACAGTAATAACTTAATGAAAAATGCACCATTATAATATCCAACCATTAATTTTAGATATTTAAAACCTGACATTTCAAATTCTTATGCAAAATATTTGTTTGAAATATCTATTAAAATGTAATATGACATAATTAATTTAATCATATATAGAACAATGAGGCCATGTACACTTGTTTTATTATGCAATGAAAAGGGAATTTAATAGTAATGAATCTAAAATAGTTTTATTCTCAAGTATCAATTTAGAATCAATACTTATACTTTTCTATAGTTCATCATTTTATACATGGAGTAATAGAATTNTATTAAAATGTAATATGACATAATTAATTTAATCATATATAGAACAATGAGGCCATGTACACTTGTTTTATTATGCAATGAAAAGGGAATTTAATAGTAATGAATCTAAAATAGTTTTATTCTCAAGTATCAATTTAGAATCAATACTTATACTTTTCTATAGTTCATCATTTTATACATGGAGTAATAGAATTTGCTAATTTTGATGAACCATTAACAATTCACAAAACAAAAGGCAAGTTTAAATATGAAATATTAATACATGATTTTAAAATTGAGGAAAGTTCAACTTTTAATACATTTACAATTCTACCAGGTATCTAAATATACAGCATTTGGTGTGTTGGATACATGGGTAGTATTATAGATGACAGGTCATTCTTCAACAAAAGAAAGATTAAATATGATAAAGGAGATATAATATTTAATATTTATATAAGATAGCCAAGTAAATAATTTAAAGATGAGAAAATAAAGGTTATTTTAAATTTTAATTGCACTATAATTTAAAACAGTCTGACATTATACGTGTCACTCAGGCTACCATCTCCTCTTTCTTCCTTGGGTCACATCACCCTTGTTCTTTATGGAATGTGCTTCATACTAAGTTGGTTCAGTTATATCCAACTCTGCATGACCCCATGGACTGCAAACTGCCAGGCTCCTCTGTCCATGGGATTATCCATGCAAGAATACTGGAATGGGTTGCTGTGCCCTCCTGCAGGGGATCTTCTCAACACAGAGATGAACCTGCATCTCTTATGTCTAATCTGCATTGGCAAGAGGGTTCTTTACCACTAGCACCACCTGGAAAGACACCTAAAATTATTTCTATTTTTCTTTTCCCATTAACAAGAGATGAAATATTTCTTTTTTAAGTGACTTACAAATGCTTTCGGAGGTGATGGAATTCCAGTTGAGCTGTTTCAAATCCTGAAAGATGACGCTGTGAAAGTGCTGCACTCANTGGGATTTCTTTGGAAGGAATGATGCTAAAGCTGAAACTCCAGTACTTTGGCCACCTCTTGCGAAGAGTTGACTCATTGGAAAAGACTCTGATGCTGGGAGGGATTGGGGGCAGGAGGAGAAGGGGACAACCGAGGATGAGATGGCTGGATGGCATCACAGACTCGATGTGCATGAGTCTGAGTGAACTCTGGGAGATGGTGATGGACAGGGAGGCCGGCATCCTGCCATTCATGGAGTCACAAAGAGTCGGACACGACTGAGTGACTGAAATGAATTGAACTGACAAATGCTTTTATTAACTTAATAAATTCAAGTTCCCTTCTTTGGAGGTCACTAGAACTAGTGATTGTACTTCATGATTATTCAAATTATTATAATCATCTAAAGGTAATTTTTTTCCAGTAGCTGATCCTTGCTTTTGTTTGGGATAGTTCAGAATTGAATTACCTGTTTTCATTCAAATTTTTGATTTCATAATCTCTATTGGCCAATTTGGCTGTGTGAATAAGTATTTTATTAATAATACTCCTGATGTTAGAGTATCTGCAACTCCTTGTGACTAAAATATAATCTGCATAAATTAAAGATACTCGAAAAAAATTATTTTTACTTAAGAGATCCTTGGCAATGTAAATTTCTCTAAACATTTCAGAATCAACCTGTTTATGTGACCCTTTGGCTTCAAACAAAATATCCACATTGGCAATCTGTGTTATTTAATTTTTTGAGTAAAAAGAAAGTATGATATCATAAGTGAAACGAATCACCAGTCTAGGTTTGTTGCAGAAGGTTTGGGACTGATGTGCGGGGATGATCTGGAGGGATGGTGTGGGGAGGGAGGGAGGAGGGGGTCAGGATTGTGAACTAAGGTACACTTGTGGCTGATTCATGTCAGTGTATGGCAAAATGAATACAGTATTGTAAAGCAAAACAAACTAAAAAAATAAAAATTTAAACTTAAAAAAAAAAAAAGAAAGAATGTGGATACTCATAANTTGGGACTGATGTGCGGGGATGATCTGGAGGGATGGTGTGGGGAGGGAGGGAGGAGGGGGTCAGGATTGTGAACTAAGGTACACTTGTGGCTGATTCATGTCAGTGTATGGCAAAATGAATACAGTATTGTAAAGCAAAACAAACTAAAAAAATAAAAATTTAAACTTAAAAAAAAAAAAAGAAAGAATGTGGATACTCATAACGGAGGATCTCATACCCTGCTAAGTTATTCAGGAGTATCTCAAACATCTCACCATAAATAAATTGTGGTTTATCCATATGAGAGGATATATCTCAGAAATATTTAAAAAAATGATTAAAATATTGATACATGCAACAATATAATGAATCAAAGAATCTATGCAAAAAGATCTCAGGTTGTACAAGAATTCAAACTGACAGTTCCATAAATTATAGCAGTGATTATCTGAACTATCTGATTATCAAAGAAAGACATGAGAATTTCTGAACGTGACTGACATGCCCATTAATTGACATTTTGATTCTAGTGACAGTCACTTCAGACCTTCTGTTTTTCACTGGGCACTGGGTTTTTCCATGAACATGCAAGATCTGTCAGAAATTATTTCAACCTCTTTACAGCTCTCAGAATTCTAAAATCTACTCTTTCAATGTCCAAATGTTCTGTAACACATGAACCTGGCTAATAAATTTTTCATTACTTAAACTTGGGGAGAAGATGGGAAAATGGTGACAAATTGGCAATACTTAACAGAAGACATAACAGTTCTACGTGAGTAAATAATTCTCTCTTATTCAGTGTATGTAAATAGTTGTTCTAAATAATGCACTATATTTTAAAATATCTTATTTGTATCAGGGAATTACCTAATTTCATGCCTCTATAACCAGAAACAGAGATCCATGAAGCCTTATTTTCACCTATTATAAATATTCCCTTAACTATCAATGTTTAAAATACTGTGCAAAATTGTCAAAATTATGCTTGTTCTTTTCAAAAGATCAATCCACCCAATAATCTCTACCCTCCTTTATCATAATTTTAAAATTAAACTGCATGTGGCTCCTGAAGGAAGAAGTGTAATACCGTTTGGTAAAAGATACCCAAAGCGTCAGAAATATTCAATCTTTCTGGTGGTTGTATGGCTAGACAATAATTAGAGACTAGATTTCATTCAATTTCTTCTGTTGGACATACTTCATTGGGTTGCCTTGCTACCATTAAAGCAATGATAACATAGAATAGACAGTGATAAAGGTTTCAGTTCAGTTCAGTCGCTCAGTCGTGTCCGACTCTTTGCAACCCCATGAATGGCAGCACGCCAGGCCTCCCTGTCCATCACCATCTCCTGGAGTTCATTCAGACTCACGCCTATCGAGTCAGTGATGCCATCCAGCCATCTCATCCTCTGTCCTCCCCTTCTCCTCCTGCCCCCAATCCCTCCCAGCATCAGAGTCTTTTCCAATGAGTCAGCTCTTCGCATGAGGTGGCCAAAGTACTGGAGCTTCAGCTTCAGCATCATTCCTTTCAAAGAAATCCCAGGGCTGATCTCCGTCAGAATGGACTGATTGGATCTCCTTGCAGTCCAAGGGACTCTCAAAGACTCTTCTCCAACACCACAGCTCAAAAGCATCAATTCTTCGGCGCTCAGCCTTCTTCACAGTCCAACTCTCACATCCATACATGACTACTGGAAAAATCATAGCCTTGACTAGACAGACCTTAGTCGGCAAAGTAATATCTCTGCTTTTGAATATGCTATCTAGGTTGGTCACAACTTTTCTTCCAACGAGTAAATGACTTTTGATTTCGTGGCTGCAGTCACCATCTGCAGTGATTTTGGAGACCAGAAAAATAAAATCTGACACTGTTTCCACTGTTTCCCCATCTATTACATGTGTCCAAATGATTATTTTAAGAGTCTTAGCTTGGCAGATCATGTTCTATAAATAAAAAGACTTCCACATACACATAAAGAGCTTTTAGAAGATGACAGACCAGTCATATTTTTAACAGAATGATTGTGTCATGAGTGACTATATTCTAAAAACAGAAAGATAAAAATGGAACAACAAAAGATGATATATCTAAGGAAAGTGAACTTATTTTGGTAGTGACAATGACTTTATCATTGAGAAGTAAGTATTTAGTCCAAAGCCAAAATGAAACTGTATATTAATTTTATGATTTTACTTTTACACTTAAATTAATTTCATAAACAGATATACTATATATTCAGTTCAGTTCAGCTGTTCAGTTGTGTCTGATTCTTTGTGACCCCCATGAACTGCAGCATGCCAGGTTTCCCTGCCCATCACCACATATTAGTCAATGATTATATTTTCATCAGTAGTTTCACTAGCACTTAATAATTTTCTTACCTTATTTGGATTTGCTTCACAAGAAAATAGCAACAGATTTCTACTCTCATCTCAGACTAAGTAATTTCAGTATATATGCTATCTCAAAATTTACTTAACAAAACACAAATTAGTACTATCACCCACAATCCTTTGCAGATGGACATTAGTTAATATATAATTACAATACTAAAATTACTCATGTCTAATATTAGTAACTTAGAAGAGATATAGAGATATCTAGACTTCTATCTCAAATCACTTTCTGAATTCAAATTATTTCTCTCTTTTCATCTGTCTGTCCAGTCATCTCATGTTCTTTCTCAAATAGAATGTTTTTCGTACACTGAACCATGTAAAAACAAATAATATCACAACCTTCAGTGACAATCACAGTAATAGAGATAACTATTTCCATAATAAAGGGATATTAGCTAAAATTTGCCTGCTGCACCCTTGAAAGAAAGGGTACAAAGTAAAGTGTTGGCTTTCTTGTTTGAAAAAGGAAGAAAAAAGAAAGATTAAATCTGTCAAATAAACTATCATCTTTCCTTTTACTAGCAGCATTTGTGGTTATTGATTTTGACAAAAACCCTTTCAAACTGAGAACAATTATGTTCAGTTGCCCAATTACCCTTTGGAATTCAGGTGTTTTTCCATTAGGGAAGTTTAGAGAAGTTTTTGTAAAGATTAGTTGTTGTGTGAAATTATTTCCAAGTGAACATCAATACCTATATTTAGTAGGAAGTTCAGATACCCTGGTATCAGCCTTATCTTCTCCAAAACTAAAACATTCCTAGCAGACATTCTGTTCATATTATTAATTCTTTAAAATTAAATTCACAGACTTTCTAATATCCTTTTGTATTGAATAATCATCACAATCAAATGTTCCTATCAACATTCATTTCCTGTTTAAAATGCAATTTCTTTGGCTTTTTTATATGGCATATTGACTCTATAATCCTATTATTTTCTTTAAAATGAGAAATTACACTTTTCTTTTAAACTCAACCTATCATGTTTACATTTTTTATATATACATATGTTACAAAAATATTTACTTTTATACAAATATTACATAAAATAAAGATGTAATTTCTCATTTGTTTATCATTTCCTGTGGGTTAGTTCATCCCTAAGTTTAAAATACATGGTAATATTTCATTGAAAGAAAAAATCTTCCACTATTATTTTTAAAATATTCTTAGGAGAAATTATTATCAAGAAGAGTGTAGAAATGAAAAATAGATGAAGAATCAGAAGAAACAAAGTAAAAATAAAAATATATATCTGGAAAAAAGTGCTTATTCTTTGCAAGCTTTGGGTAGTGTTCTATGAGAAAATAACAGTAATGTTATTCTACATTTTCACTATAATAATTTATTACTAGGCAGGAAATTCAGATACAAATTATGAGATTGTTGAGATATCACAGTATAAATAATGGATAAATTCAAGTCTTTCATCCATTAAAATGTCTAAAGTAGGAAAATTAAGTCTATAATCTATATAAATGTCTTGATAAAGAAATCATGCATACTCATAGTGTGCTTGTTATTTATGTAATTCTGGGATAAATTATTTCAGATGCTAGACTGGCATAGATAGACAGATTTTTTTTTT
>SJYA01000097.1:15207-59762 GCA_006410615.1 Neotragus moschatus | reverse complement strand
TGACTTTTGATTTCGTGGCTGCAGTCACCATCTGCAGTGATTTTGGAGACCAGAAAAATAAAATCTGACACTGTTTCCACTGTTTCCCCATCTATTACATGTGTCCAAATGATTATTTTAAGAGTCTTAGCTTGGCAGATCATGTTCTATAAATAAAAAGACTTCCACATACACATAAAGAGCTTTTAGAAGATGACAGACCAGTCATATTTTTAACAGAATGATTGTGTCATGAGTGACTATATTCTAAAAACAGAAAGATAAAAATGGAACAACAAAAGATGATATATCTAAGGAAAGTGAACTTATTTTGGTAGTGACAATGACTTTATCATTGAGAAGTAAGTATTTAGTCCAAAGCCAAAATGAAACTGTATATTAATTTTATGATTTTACTTTTACACTTAAATTAATTTCATAAACAGATATACTATATATTCAGTTCAGTTCAGCTGTTCAGTTGTGTCTGATTCTTTGTGACCCCCATGAACTGCAGCATGCCAGGTTTCCCTGCCCATCACCACATATTAGTCAATGATTATATTTTCATCAGTAGTTTCACTAGCACTTAATAATTTTCTTACCTTATTTGGATTTGCTTCACAAGAAAATAGCAACAGATTTCTACTCTCATCTCAGACTAAGTAATTTCAGTATATATGCTATCTCAAAATTTACTTAACAAAACACAAATTAGTACTATCACCCACAATCCTTTGCAGATGGACATTAGTTAATATATAATTACAATACTAAAATTACTCATGTCTAATATTAGTAACTTAGAAGAGATATAGAGATATCTAGACTTCTATCTCAAATCACTTTCTGAATTCAAATTATTTCTCTCTTTTCATCTGTCTGTCCAGTCATCTCATGTTCTTTCTCAAATAGAATGTTTTTCGTACACTGAACCATGTAAAAACAAATAATATCACAACCTTCAGTGACAATCACAGTAATAGAGATAACTATTTCCATAATAAAGGGATATTAGCTAAAATTTGCCTGCTGCACCCTTGAAAGAAAGGGTACAAAGTAAAGTGTTGGCTTTCTTGTTTGAAAAAGGAAGAAAAAAGAAAGATTAAATCTGTCAAATAAACTATCATCTTTCCTTTTACTAGCAGCATTTGTGGTTATTGATTTTGACAAAAACCCTTTCAAACTGAGAACAATTATGTTCAGTTGCCCAATTACCCTTTGGAATTCAGGTGTTTTTCCATTAGGGAAGTTTAGAGAAGTTTTTGTAAAGATTAGTTGTTGTGTGAAATTATTTCCAAGTGAACATCAATACCTATATTTAGTAGGAAGTTCAGATACCCTGGTATCAGCCTTATCTTCTCCAAAACTAAAACATTCCTAGCAGACATTCTGTTCATATTATTAATTCTTTAAAATTAAATTCACAGACTTTCTAATATCCTTTTGTATTGAATAATCATCACAATCAAATGTTCCTATCAACATTCATTTCCTGTTTAAAATGCAATTTCTTTGGCTTTTTTATATGGCATATTGACTCTATAATCCTATTATTTTCTTTAAAATGAGAAATTACACTTTTCTTTTAAACTCAACCTATCATGTTTACATTTTTTATATATACATATGTTACAAAAATATTTACTTTTATACAAATATTACATAAAATAAAGATGTAATTTCTCATTTGTTTATCATTTCCTGTGGGTTAGTTCATCCCTAAGTTTAAAATACATGGTAATATTTCATTGAAAGAAAAAATCTTCCACTATTATTTTTAAAATATTCTTAGGAGAAATTATTATCAAGAAGAGTGTAGAAATGAAAAATAGATGAAGAATCAGAAGAAACAAAGTAAAAATAAAAATATATATCTGGAAAAAAGTGCTTATTCTTTGCAAGCTTTGGGTAGTGTTCTATGAGAAAATAACAGTAATGTTATTCTACATTTTCACTATAATAATTTATTACTAGGCAGGAAATTCAGATACAAATTATGAGATTGTTGAGATATCACAGTATAAATAATGGATAAATTCAAGTCTTTCATCCATTAAAATGTCTAAAGCAGGAAAATTAAGTCTATAATCTATATAAATGTCTTGATAAAGAAATCATGCATACTCATAGTGTGCTTGTTATTTATGTAATTCTGGGATAAATTATTTCAGATGCTAGACTGGCATAGATAGACAGATTTTTTTTTTTAGTTTTATTTTGTGATTTAACTGAAAGAAAACATTGTTAGGGACAGGAGAGAGAAAAACAAGCAACACTAANCAGGAAAATTAAGTCTATAATCTATATAAATGTCTTGATAAAGAAATCATGCATACTCATAGTGTGCTTGTTATTTATGTAATTCTGGGATAAATTATTTCAGATGCTAGACTGGCATAGATAGACAGATTTTTTTTTTTTAGTTTTATTTTGTGATTTAACTGAAAGAAAACATTGTTAGGGACAGGAGAGAGAAAAACAAGCAACACTAAGAACGTATTAAGGAGGTAATTTAAACTGTAATTTATTGCTGAAATACCTATAAAGAATGAATTATCAAAAATTGTATCCTACAATTCTACACTCATGTAACTTTTTTCCCTGAGTGGTTAATTTTGAATTTGAAAGTTTTTTTTGGCTATATATTTTATACTTAAATTAAAAATGGTGACATCTAATTTGCACACAGAGTGTGAACAATTAATTGTATGAACAGAGAGTCTAATCAGGGTTTTAAATTTTTATTTAAATCTCAATAAAACTATACTTCCAAATTGTTAGAAACTATGCTTCCAATTTCCGCTGATATATTTGTATTCCATTGCTTTGCATATTCAATAAAACAGAGAATAATATTAAGACAAATCCATTTTCACCTAGACAATCCAAATACTTATAGAAGGTTGTTCATATTGAAGAGTAAAATGTCTTTAAAAAAGATGTGAACTATATATTTCAAAGTAAAATTTGAATATAAAGTCTAAAATACATTTGGCTACTTTTATTTGCCTTTCATTGTTTTGGGAAATAGTGTAAGTATAGTCTATTTAACAACTCAGTGGACTCCAAATTTGAGAATTCTAAAAATTATATCCAAATAAATCTAACATTCTTTTGGCTCCTATGAGAAACTGAATCATAATGTTAACCACAAAGTAAAGCATTGTTTCTTTGCTTTTGCTTAGAACATCTTTTAAGACTTCCATAATCAAAACACAACTAATTTCATAAATTCACAGTCAATCAAGGAGTCAGTTTATGTTAGCTAGATCTGGCATAACCTCAGATATGCAGATGATACCATCCTTATGGCAGAAAGTGAAAAGGAACTGAAAAAAACCTCTTGATGAAAGTGAAAGAGGAGAGTGAAAAAGTACATTCAGAAAATTAAGATCATGGCATCTGGTCCCATCACTTCATGGGAAAAATAGATGGGGAAACAGTGGAAACAGTGTCAGACTTTATATATTTTTTGGCTCCAAAGTCACTGCACTTGGTGACTGTAGCCATGAAGGTCATGCTTAGTCCTTGGAAGGAAAGTTATGATCAACCTAAATAGCATATTCAGAAGCAGAGACATTACTTTGCCAACAAAGGTCTGTCTAGTCAAGCCTATGGTTTTTCCAGTAGTCATGTATGGATGTGAGAGTTTGGACTGTGAAGAAAGCTGAGCACTGATGAGTTGATGCTTTTGAACTGTGGTATTGGAGAAGACTCTTGAGAGTCTCTTGGACTGCAAGGAGATCCAGCCAGTCAATCCTAAAGGAGATCAGTCCTGGGTGTTCATTGGAAAGACTGACGCTGAAGCTGAAACTCCAATATTTTGGCCACCTCATATGAAGGGTTGACTCATTCAAAAAGGAGCAAGAAGAAAAGGGGACCACAGAGGATGAGATGGCTGGATGGCATTACCGACTTGATGGACATGAGTTTGGGTAAACTCCGAGAGTTGGTGATGGACTGGAAGGCCTGGCATGCTGCGATTCATGGGGTCACAAAGAGTCGGATAAGACTGAGTGAGTGAAATGAACTGAACTGTACTGAGACCTGGCTGAATATTAAAGAGACAGATCAATTCTTCAAGATATTTTCAAAGCATTATAGTATATAAGGACTATCTTAAGAGAGATAAGGGAAAACACAACTTGGCCTGCCACCAAGGAAGAATATTTCTTAAAGATTAATAGATATTCTAATTTGTTATATTTCACATTGAAGTCCATGAGAAATATAAGTAGTGTTTCAAATGGAAGAAAGTGATAGGAGAAACTGAAATCTGTCTCTCTCCATTGATGCTATCTGTCTAAGATAATGACAGTGAAATACATAGATGAGAGCAGGAATATAAACTAGAATGACACTTAATGAATTTTTCTATAATTTCATGCTTTTTACTCTAATCTTAGATTTTAATTTTAAAAAATAAATCCAACAATATTTAGTTAATGAACTGAAAAAAATTTACTGATATAAACAACTAAATGCTAAGATTGGGTTAGTTTTCATTTCTTTTAAAGGTTATTTTAAAATCATACCTGAGATTTCAAGAAAGTAGGGGAAATTCTCAATTGCCAAATAGGAAGTCTTCATAAGAATTCAAAGTGGGTACTGAATCCAGGTTTTACCGCTGGCCAACTACCAGTTATAGTGTCACAAGAGGAAAATCTTTCATGATTGTTCTGAAAATAAGAAATGAAGTATAAGCCCAACTTATAAAAAGCAGTGGGTATATGCAAGAAAACTCTCAGTGAAAGTCTACCAGAAAAAAACAAAATCAAAAAACAAAATTGAAATGTTCAAAAAGTGATAGAGAAGTGAAAGTGCCACTAGGTTATGGGTCAATGAGATTATTTTCTCTGAGAATCCTTAAACAGGGTTTGAGACTCGTGAATTTAAGATTAAAATTCACACTATAAGCACATGCAAAGGATCCCAAAATGACACAGTCATCTAAGTGACGCAGATGGTCCACAACCTTATTCAAACTTTTTCTCTAGAATAGTAACTCCTCAAACAGATTTGTTAGAATTTTCTAGATGAAGTTCAGATAAACATGTTTGCAAATAAGCAAAAAACCAAAAAACTCATATCATGAAACAGGTTGACATCCATCATCAATTCAGCAAACATTATTTGAGAACCAACTATATTCTAAATACTATTCAAAATTCTAGGCATCCTCTAGTAAACAACAAAGGAAAAATAACCTTTGCTTTCATAGGACTTGTGTTTTAATTAAGGAGAGACAGGAAATTCAGTATACAGCTGTAAGATATAGTATTGTTAAAAATACAAACTTCTATGGGAATCTATGAGTAAGATAAATGGAGAATATAGAGATGAGGGAGTATCATAATGAATAAGACAGAGTAGAAACCAACCAACCAAAATGACCAACAGTTCTCCAATTAGCCTTCTGTTACCAGTGATATTAAATGAAAGAATTAACCACCAAAATTTGCAAAAGTTTTAGGGCCTGCAACAGATTTCCCAAACTGTGAATTGGCAAAGGAAATGAGAACGCTCAGATAATTTGATTTTTGAAGGCCAGTGGGATTTGATTATACAACTTCCACAGTACTGAGGAAACAGACCCTTAGAAGACACAACAAAATCTTGGGCACACCAGGACCCAGGAGAAATGATAGTGATCCCACAAGAGACTGAGCCAGACTTGCCTGTGAATGCTCAGGAGTTTCTGGCAGAGGCGTGGGTTGACAGTGGCCTGCCATATGGTCAAGGGCACTGACTACAACAGTCCTGGGAGCCACAGCATGCTGGCATAAGTCCTTTTGAAGGAGGTCATTACCTCCATTACCAGCCTTACCCCTACCATAGATAGGCCTCAGGCAAAACTACAGGGAGGGAACACAGCCTCACCCATCAACAGAAAATTGGATTAAAGATTTACTGAGCATGGCCTGCCCAGAAGAGCAAGATCCATTTTCCCCAAAGCCAGTCACTTCCATAAGGAAGCTCCACAGATCTCATCCTCATCCATCAGAGGGCAGACAGAATGAAAACCAGAATTACAGGAAACTACCAAACTGATTACATGGATCACAGCCCTGCCTAACTCAATGAAACTAAGAAGCATGCCATACAGAGCCACCCAAGATGGAAGGGTCATGATGGAGAGTTCTGACAGAATGTGGTCCACTAAAGAAGACAATAGCAAACCATTCAGCATGCTTGCCTTGAGAATCCCATAAACAATATGAAAAAGTAAAAAGATATGACACTGAAAGAGGANTTTCTGAATATTGAGGTTTAAACAACTTTTTCACTCTCCTCTTTCATTTTCATCAGGAGGCTTTTTCATCCCTCTTCCCTTTCTGCCATAATGGTGGTGCCATCTGCATATCTGAGGTTATTGATATTTCTCCCAGCAATCTTGATTCTAGATTGTGTTTCTTCCAGCCCAGTGTTGTTCATGATGTACTCTGCATATAAGTTAAATAAGCAGGTCCCTATTCTGTCACTATTTAGTGGAAGAATCTGCATGCCAGATTCTGTGGTCTTAACTGAGTCTACTGTTTATAGCCATACAAACACCAGTGAAAGAAGTAAAAAAAAAATGTTAATGTAAAAGACACCCATTGTCTAATAGCTGGCAAAGCACATAATCAAATACAATTATTTAAAAATTAAGTAACAATATCATCTAGAATCTATTTCAATAATAATTTCTCATTTTCAACTATCCTTACCAATATTAACTTCACCAAAATATATGTGAATGCCTAATATTTAAAAATAATACTCACCTATTAAAAAAAAAGAAACTAAAGAGAGAATCCAGAGGATCTAAGCTTTTTATTGCTTCTTTTCCATGGATTGTAGCCCATGAGGCTCCTCTGTTATGTGAATTTTCCAGATAAAAATATTGAAGTGGATTGCCATTTCCTCCTCCATCTTTTCTGGTACCTTTTTTTGAATCATAAATATTAAAATAATCGAGATAAATGACCTCTTATGGAACATTCTTTCTCCATGATTCATTTAGTTAGATAATGAAGTTAAAAATATATTTTATTCAAAGAAATTATTTGGAATTTGAAGTCTAAATAAACTTTTATCTAGTACCAAAAGTAGAATCTAATTAGATCTATCAGATTAGAAGCCATCACATAACATTCTAATTTCTGATTGCAGTATAGCACATTTATAATAGAGAACAGTGTCTTCTCATAATACTAACTTCTTTATATTGGCTGATAGCCTAAAATATCAGTCTCTCCTAGAAAAACCTTTCATTAATTGGTTACCTGATATTCTGGGTAGTATTAAAGCGAAGCAAACACGAAGTGTTATAAATATCAAAATTCACTAGAAACTGCCTCTTTATTTTTAGTTGTCCAGTTTTTGATTGGGTTTACTATTTTTTTTTAAAGTTCTTATTTATTTGGCCTCACGAGGTATCAGTTGCTGTATGCAGAATCTTCAGTCTTAGTTGTAGCATGCGGGATTTTTCAGTTGTGGTATGTGGGATCCAGTCCCTGGACTAGGGATCAAACTTGGGCCCCCTGCATTAGGAACATGGCATTTTAGTCACTGGACCATCAGGGACGTCTCATACTAATTCTTTATATTTCTTTATATTGAATGATGGCCTTCCCTGGTGGTTCAGTGGTAAAGAATCTGCCTGCGATACAGAAGACACAGGAGATGTGGGTTTGATCCTTGGGTCAGGAAGATTCCCTAAAGGAGAGCATGGCAACCCACTCCAGTATTCTTGCCTGGAGAACCCCATGGACAGAGGAGCCTGGCGAGCTACAATCCATGGGGTCACAAAGAGTCAGACACAACCAAGGCAACTAAGCAGGCATGCTGGTTGACAATCTAAAAAATTAATCTCTCCGTAAAAACCTGAGTAGTATTAAAACAAAGTGAATATTAAGTGTCAAAAACATCAAAGTTCAGTAGAGTCATTTTCCCTGAGTTTGAATATTAACACCCATACATGGAATACAATTCATTACAGGCTATACAAGAAAACACTGGTCATGCAATATCCATGCTATTGTATTAATAGTTGACATGATCTTACAGGCCAGAAGATTTTAATTTGAAAACAATTATAGCCATATAAACAAAAATGTTCTTAAGGCATTAAGTAAAAGAAGAATATTATATCATTCTTCAGTCTCTCCAAAACCTAGAGTATGGAGACCAAGGTAAAAAGAATTCCTCCAGGCCTATTATGCTTTGGGCATTTTTTTTTTCTTTTCATTTTCATAAATTAGTTCATGTAATATCAAAACAGGGGCTTCCCAGGTGGCACTAATGGTGAAGAACCCACTTGCTAATGCAGGAGATGTAAGAGACTCAGCTTCAATTCCTCAGTCAGGGAGATCCCATGGAGGTCATGGCAACCCACTCCAGTATTCTTCACTGCAGAAACCCATAGACAGAAGGGCCTGGCGAGCTGTGATCCATAGGATTACAAAGAGTAAGACACGACTAAAGCAACTTAACATGCATGCACACAATATCAAAACAACCCTAAAAATATATTGATTTTATTTTATATGTAAGACCCTGAAGCACACAGAGAATAGAAACATGCACAAGACTGTATAAAACTGGGCTCTTTCATAGCTGAGGTGTGAACCAAAAATCCTGGTTTCAAAGGGTGAGATTTTAATCATTATGCCCCTTCAGGAAACAATGGTAAATTCTGAGGCTCTGTGAAAAGCAGATGCAACTCATAACACAAAGTAATTCAAATTTTGAAGGAATACTAGCACAATTTCATTTAGTTCTTATGTTTGTCATACACTTCCCTTAAGTGAGACTATATAATTAATTTTATTTGATAAGAGAGACAGGCAGAAATAAATTCATGTATGTCTCATAGTTACTGTGTGGAAGCAGAAGTGAAAAATTAATGTTTTCATTGTGAATTCAGTGTTATTGAACCACATTACCTTAAAGCCCATAATAATTGCTGTTCAGGCCCAAAGCACAAGCATGCTGTTAATAAGAGAATGTGAAGTAAAAGATTTTACACTTTGTCTTTCCTCTTTACATATAACTTCGTGATCTTGACATCCCAAAACTTCTCTCTCACATCTTGATTTCATTTATAACAAAATTTAGATTTCGGTGTGTTTTAGGGCTACAGATTCATGGTTACACTGAGGTAAAACCTCAACTCCATGATTAATTATACTTACAAAAAAATTGTAAGATAATCTTAGCATTAAAATTATAAGCAGGGTTTTATAGCCATCTTTGATCTTTGCAGCAATTTGCTAATGAAATCGATAAACTTGAAGAACTGAGATTTTTCCAAAATAAAAAATAAAATTTTGTAAATAATTTTAATTGAATTCATTACACTAGCATCAATAATCCATTGTTTCTGTTATGGGTAATTAGCACATATTTGTTTACAGATGTTAGGTTAAATGTTCACAAAAGCCAAGGTTTACTATAACTGTCGTTTGTTATTAATTTCAGAAAAATTTAACTCAGATATGAAGACAGATAAAACAGTTTTGAGGTGAGGATAAAAAGTAATAATAACCACATCTATACACACGCACAAAAGATTTGAGCACAGATTTGTGATTGAATCAGACATTATGGAAATTAAAGTTTCTTTTTCTATTTCCTAAATAAACTTATTTTCAATTTTGTGTTTTTATTGCTTTATCTAAAAGTTAGTGAAGTATAATAATAAAATGTTTGATTTGTATACTTCCCCTTACTTGGCAATTTTTTCAGAAATATGTCTATATTTCCCCATATTTAAAAAGACATTTTACAGATTTATGTGATTTAGAGAGGGTAATCCAGTGCTCTGTAACAGCTTAGAGTGGTGGGCTAGGGGATATGGGAAATACAAGACAGAGGGGATATATGCATGCTAATAGCACTTTCATACTTTTGAATGGCATAAACCAATACAACATTGTAAAGCAATTATTCTCTAATTAAAAATAAATCATAAAAATTTAAAGAATCACATAAATCAAATAATTTCATAAATTTTATTTTGTAAACTTTGCATTCAATCATTTGGAGTTTATATTTTATAAAAAATGTTAAAGTAATATATCCATTCAAGTTAAATAAAAATATTAATTTTCAGTAGTAAATTTATAACTTTTTCAGCTAGGCTCACTTCTCTGAAAAGCAAACATGTTTTTGAAAATCAGTATTTACCACACAGTTTCTCCTAAGTACTTTCATACTTATTTACAAGGCTTGAGAGGCTCACATGTTCCATTTCACTTAATCGCTTCTGTGAAAAGTTTATTTATATCAGCAAAAATCTGGTTCATCAATCTAGATATTTAAACCAATCAGAAAAGAAAAAATAATTTCTACTAAATTGGTTCTCAATAGAAGAAGTTAATTGCAAGAAAATTCAATGAATGTGGAAAATTTAAGAAGGAAACTGAAACTTCAACATTTTTCGTAATTTAAAAAGGCTCATTAATTTTGAGTTATCAGGACATTAACCTAAATATGTCCACCAAACAATAAAGTCATCATCATAGAGCTATGTGTAAATCTGGAAGTAAATATCTACCAGTAAAGCAGATTTCCTACAATTACTTTCTCCTCCTTGTCCCTAACTATGAATTGAGAACTTCTTTCACTTCTACATAAGGATAAAAAAAAAAAAAGAAAGAAAAGTTTCTTAATTTATTGTTTATAAATCCAGAGATTAGATTTATGCAAATTAAGAATATTCTATAGTTATAACAATTAGCATCAGGAGGAACCATCCTAGTTAAAGATATTTTTATGTAAAATGGCATCAGTTTAATTCATTGAGACACAAATTATCTTTTATTAGAAATAGACATTAGAAGAACCCATTTATTAATTCATGTACAGGTTTTCCTAGGTCATTTATGGAAAGAAGGGGTCAAAGTGTGAGTTGAGAGAGTCAGAGTTCAATTCCATTCAGTTCACTCAGTCCTGTCCCACTCTTTGTGACCCCGTGGACTGCAGCATGCCAAGCCTCTTGGTCNTTATCTTTTATTAGAAATAGACATTAGAAGAACCCATTTATTAATTCATGTACAGGTTTTCCTAGGTCATTTATGGAAAGAAGGGGTCAAAGTGTGAGTTGAGAGAGTCAGAGTTCAATTCCATTCAGTTCACTCAGTCCTGTCCCACTCTTTGTGACCCTGTGGACTGCAGCATGCCAAGCCTCTTGGTCCATCACCAACACTCGGAGTTTACCCAAACCAGTGTTCATGGAGTCGGTGACGCCATCCAACCATCTCATCCTCTGTCATCCCCTTCTCCTCCTGCCATCAATCTTTCCCAGTATCAGGGTCTTTTCAAATGAGTCAGCTCTTCCCATCAAGTGGCCAAACATTTGGAGTTTCAGCTTCAATATCAGTCCTTCCAATGAAGACCCAGGGCTGATCTCCTTTAAGATGGACTGGTTGGATCTCCTTGAAGTCCAAGTGACTCTCAAGAGTCTTCAACATCACAATTCAAAAGCATCAATTCTTTGGCGCTCAGCTTTCTTTACACTCCAACTCTCACATCCATATATGACTACTGGAAAAACTATAGCCTTGACTAGATGGACCTCTGCTTGCAAAGTAATGGCTCTGCTTTTTAACATGCTATCTAGATTGGTCATAACTTTCCTTCCAAGGAGAGAACGTCTTTAATTTCATGGTTGCAGTCACAATCTAAAGTGATTTTGGAGCCCCCCAAGGTAAAGTTAGCCACTGTATCCACTGCTTTCCCATCTACTTGCCATAAAGTGATGGGACTGGATGCCATGATCTTAGTTTTCTGAATATTGAGTATTAAGCCAACTTTTTCACTCTCCTCTTTCCCTTTCATAAAGAAGCTCTTCAGTTCTTCTTCACTTTCTGCCATAAGGGTGGTGTCATCTGCATATTGAGGTTATTGATATTTCTCCCTGGAATCTTGATTCTAGCTTGTACTTCCTCCAGTCCAGCATTTCTCATGGATGTACTCTGCATATAAGGTAAATAAGCAGGTTGACAATATACAGCCTTGACCTACTCCTTTTCCTATTTGGAACCAGTGTGTTGTTCCATGTCCAGTTCTAATTGTTGCTTCCTGACCTGCATACAGATTTCTCAAGAGGCAGGTCAGGTGGTCTGGTATTCCCATCTCTTTCAGAATTTTCCACAATTTAATGTGATCCACACAGTCAAAGGCTTTGGAATTGTCAATAAAGCAGAAATAAATGTCTTTCTGAAACTCTCTTGCTTTGTCAATGATCCAGCAGATATTGGCAATTTGATTTCTGGTTCCACTGCCTGTTTTAAAACCAGCTTGAACATCTGGAAGTTCATGGTTCGTGTATTGCTAAAGCCTGGGTTGGAAAATTTTGAGCATTACTTTGCTAGTGTGTGAAATGAGTGCAATTGTGTGGTAGTTTGAGGATTCTTTGGGATTGCCTTTCTTGGGGATTAGAAGGAAAACTGATCTTTTCCAGTACTGTGGTTACTGCTGAATCTTCCAAATTTGCTGGTATATTGAGTGCAGCACTTTCACGACGTCAGGTTTCAGAATTTGAAATGGCTCAACTGGAATTCCATCACCTCCACTAGCTTTGTAGTAATGCTTCCTAAGGCCCACTTGACTTCCTATTCCGGGATGTCTGGCTCTAGGTGAGTGATCACACCATTGTGATTATCTGGGTTGGAGATCTTTTTTGTACAGTTCTTCCATGTATTCTTGCCACCTTTTCTTAATATCTTCTGCTTCTGTTACATCCCTACCATTTCTGTCCTTTATAGTGCTCATATTTGCATAAAATATTCCCTTGGTATCTCTGATTTTCTTGAAGAGATCTATAGTTTTTCCCATTCTATTATTTTCCTCTATTTCTTTGCATTGATCACTGAAGAAGGCTTTCTTATCCCTCCTTGCTATTTTTTGGAAGTCTGCATTCAAATGGGTATATCTTTCCATTTCTCCTTTGCTTTTCACATCTCTTCACAGCTATTTCTAAGGCCTCTTCAGACAGCCATTTTACTTTTTTGCATTTGTTTTTTCTTGGGGATTTTCTTGATCTCTGTCTCCTGTACAATGTCCTGACCCTCCATCCATAGTTCGTCAGGCACTCTATCAGATCTAGAAAAAAAATAATAATAACAAGCATCTCAATTACAATTTTGGTAGAGGAACTACACACAAATTTTTCTGAAGATATATAAATCGCCAACAGGTACTTGAAAATATGTTCAATTTCACCAATCATTAGGGGAATGCAAGTTAAAATCACAATGATGTATCATTTCACAACCTGAAATATGGCTATCATCAAAAATTGTACTGTTGAGGATGAAGAGAAAGGATATTATTGTACACTGCTTGTGGGAATGTGCAATGCGTATGGCCAGGATGGAAAACAGCAAGGATTTCAAAAACTTAAAAATAGAACTACAATATGATCTAGAAATTCCATTCTTGGGTTTATATCCAAAGGATGTGAAAAGTTTGTTAATAGATCAATTGATTAAAAATAAAAAGATAAATGGATGACTATACAATGGGATGTTATTCAGTCATAAGAAAATCCTGCCCTTTTTGACAATATGATTAGATTAGGTGGTTACATTAAGTTAAATAAGGCAGAAATAGAAGAACAATGCATGGCAACAGTTTTACACAAAATAGGAAAAAAAAAAAAAACTCATAAAACAGTAGAAAGGTGTTTGCTATATGTCCTGGAATCTAAAGTAAAGGAGTTACCATAGTTGATACTGTATAACTGCAGTTTGCTAAGTGAATTAGAACTCCAATATTTTCAATGGCAAAAAATATAAATATGTGAGGTGATGTGCCAATTAAATACATGAATTAATTCTTTAACAATTTAAATATATTTAAAGATGAGAATACAATTCAAATTTGAGGAAAAACAGAAGTTAACAAATGGAAATTTTGTGAGAAAACTCAAACATAGAACGTTTCACCTACTTTGNAAAAATATAAATATGTGAGGTGATGTGCCAATTAAATACATGAATTAATTCTTTAACAATTTAAATATATTCAAGGATGAGAATACAATTCAAATTTGAGGAAAAACAGAAGTTAACAAATGGAAATTTTGTGAGAAAACTCAAACATAGAACGTTTCACCTACTTTGAACTTAATTGGAATAAGGATCCTATTGTTTTCCCATATTCCTCCAAAAATCTTATAAGCAGAAAAGTTTGTCTACACAAATGATCCTTGAACAATACAAGGGTTAGGGGCAGTAACACCTGGCAGAAAAATCATTTCCTATATAATTCAAATAAATGATGGTACCATATATTTGTGTCACTGGAGATAGTGACATGACCAGTTAGGACACTAACTTTTTGGAATGCTTTTCCAAATTGTAACAGTGATTAAGGCAAGAGTTGTCAGTTTCATCAGTCCCTATACACTCTGCGAAAGGGACTTGGAATAAGAGAATCTGGTTTATGTGTTTCATGTTTTTAGATGCCTAGGATGGAAGATAAAAACCTTGAGACTAATGGTTTCATTTTCATCTTCAAGAGGAAGAAATTTAAACTAGAATGGAAGAGACAAAACGTCATGAGAGATGAAATAAATGGATGATGAAATACATTTCTGGACCAGCAGACTGAACAATTTGTTTTCAATGTCCTATGAAATCTTGGGAGAATGTGTTTCAGAATGAAGACTTACTGAAGAAAGGGTAAAAATAAGAGGAGCAATGGGTTTGGCAAAAGAATGCCACCACTGGGAATGAGGTTGATAAAATGATTTGTAAGATATTCTTCCATAAAGAGTTAAAAGTCTTTTTCTTTAATTTTCACATATTTTCAGAGCTCAAGAATGGAAAGACAAGTAGACAGAAGGTCCCTAATCACTTAACCCCTTCTAGACAGGGTAACTAGACCCTGTGCTCTGCTGGTTAGGGTGGAGATCTAAGCTCCAGCAGTCCCTTTCCCACTATGGCTCTATCTTCTTAAAATGCAAAAGCATGAAAGAACTTCTTATGGGGGGGTCAACTTTTGTGAGCTCAGGGCTCAACTGTGTGCACCAAAAATTTTGTGTTCAGATTGTTGTAAATTCCTAGAGATTCTGGTGAAAGCTGAGATCAATTACAGCCCTGATGCTCGTCACTATATAGCTATGTTAGAAGCAAGCAGACTCTTGACAGTATACCTCTTAACACTATACATATGTGCATATGTGTGCATTTATGGAGATAGTTAAATATTTGAAGTTGATTATAATTTATAAAATCTAAGCACACATCAAAGAAAAACCAACCTGGACAAGAGTTAAGGCAGTGAAAACAAATTTTACTTATGACTACTATAATAGAGGAAAAAGGTCTCAATATAGAACCAGATTCAATTCTAGAAAAATCAAGCTGGACAATCGTTAAAGCTGTAAAAACAAATTTTACTCAAGACCACTACGACAGAGGAAAAAGATCTCAATACAGAACCAGGTTCAATTCTCAATGTAGCATGAATAAATAGAAATTTATATCCATACAAGAGGAGAGAGATTAAGGATGGAAAATGACTAAGAGGCAACATCTAGGAGGGCATATGTGAAATTCTGGCTATACCAACCTGACAGGATTATTTGCTGAAGACAGACCAAGGTGATCAGGCATCACCTGAGGCATGGTGGAAGATGAAGAACACAATTAGATATGCAGGAGGAGCAGACGTCAAGGGTGGATGTTCTAGTTAAACTGAGTTAGCAGGGGTCTTGCTAAAAGTGAGTTTTACAAGAGAGTGCATAAATGGCTCCAGAAAAACATTCTGAAGTCTAAGTAAATTTGGTTAGGCAAAGGAGCTCTGTGACTTGTCAAAAGGAAGCATTCAGAGGCTTCCCTGGTGACTCAGTGGTAAAGAATCTGCCTGCAAATGCAAGAGACATGGGTTAGATCCCTGATCTGGGATGATCCCATATACCTTGGAGCAACTAATCCAGTGTGCCACAACTACTGAAAGGCCCTGATGCCGGGAAAGCTTGAAGGCAGGAGAAGAAGGGGACGACAGAGGATGAGATGGCTGGACGGCATCACCGACTCAATGGACATGAGACTGAGTAAACTCCAGGAGTTGGTGATGGACAAGGAGGCCTGGTGTGCTGCAGTCCATGGGGCCGTCAAGCGTCAGACACGACTGAGCAAGTGAACTGAGCCTGTGCTCTAGAGCCAAGAAGCCTCAACTACTGAGCCTAGGTACTGCAACTATTGAAGAGTCCATGCTCTAGAGTCCATAGAGTCTACAGTCTATGCACCACCATAGAGTCAACACTCCCTAGAGCCCACGCTCTGCCACAAAAGAAGCCAAGGCAATAAGAAGCCCACACACAGCTACTAGAGAGTAGCCAGTCCCTGAATGCTTCAACTAGAGAAAAGCTTTTGCAGCAATGACGACCCAGCACAGACAAAATAAATAAAATTATGAAAAAAATAAAAGGAATCATTTTAAAATGTGTACAAACTGTCTAATAATTGAAGGTTGTGATTATTATAGTTTTTGTTTTTGATATTTGAAGAAAATAGTAACCTAAACATAAAATATACACTTAGTTATATATTTGTTTTGTTATGTTGTGTGTGTTCAGTCAGTTGTGTCTGACTCTCTGCAACCCCATGAACTGTAGCCTTACAGGTTCCTCTAACCATGGAATTTCCCAGGTAAGAATACTGGAGTGGGTTACCATTTCCTGTTCCAGGGGATCATCTTGACCAAGGGATTGAACCTGTGCCTCTCTCACTTCCTGCAATGGTGCCTTCCCAGGTGATGCAGTGATAAAAAAGCGACCTGAAAAGCAGGATATGCAATTAGATCCCTAGGTTGGGAAGATGATTTAGAAAAGGAAATGGCAACCTATTTCAATATTCTTGCCTGGGAAATTCCATTGAGAGAGGAGCCTGGTGGGCTACAGTCCATGGGATCACAAGGAATAATTATATATTAGCATCATTAAATTTAAAGAAGTATATTGAAGAACTCCAGCAATACTTAAAAATATGAGTATGTCTTTATATTAAAATTCATGATTAGGGATTTAGTCATGCATGAAATTCACAGGAATGAAATTTTTTTTTGCAAAGCAGTACGACCTTTGGATGTCCAATTCCCTCTCTCATAGCATTCTTCCATTTAGCAAATTATGACAGAGAAATATTATTTTAACCCCTCTTTGTGGATAAGTATTTTAGACAGCCCTTTTGTAGAAAACACACACACACACACACACTCACACACACACACACACAAATAACCCAAACCAGCTTAGGGACAAGATACCATCTCAGAAGGATTTGGTGATATTGTTATTCACAATAAAAATATTTCATTGGGGGGAAAAACTGGATTTTTAACTTAATATAAAACCTTGAGAAGTGGTAAATTGTGATAGGCTCTGTAAGTGGGTGCTAGCAAACATTGGGTCCATTTTTTATAGTGATGACGTGGTGCATCCCATTACCCCCTTGAAGCAAACTAAAGGGAAGTTCTGAGAAGACAAGCACTCTAGTCAAAGGACAACACGAGTAGCCTCCATAATGGCTCACAAAGAGTGGTTGCTATTCAGTCACTCAGTCATGTCTGATTTTTGGTACACCATGGGCTACAGCATGCCAGGCTTCACTGTCCTTCACCATCTCCTGGAGTTTGCTCAAACTCATGTCCACTAAGTCAATGATACCATCCAATCATCTCATTCTCTGTCATTCCCTTCTCCTTTTGACTGTAGTCTTTCGCAACATCAGGGTCTTTTCTAATGAGTCGGTCCTCTGCATCAGCTGGTCAAAGTAATGGAGCTTCAGCTTCAGCATCAGTCCATGCAATGAATATTTAGGGTTAATTTCCTTTGGGATTGATTGATCTGATCTCTTTGCTGTCCAAGGGACTCTCAAGAGTCTTCTCCAGCACCATTGTTCGAAAGCATCAGTTCTTCAGTGTTCTGCTTTTTTATTGTCCAGTCTCACATCTGTACATGACTACTGGAAAAACCATAGGTTTGACTATACAGACTTTGGAGGCAAAGCAATGGCTCTGCTTTTTAATGCACTGTCTAGGTTTATCATTGCTTTTCTTCCAAGAGGCAAGCATCTTTTAATCTCAGTGTTTAAACCAACTCATTTTATTTTTGCACAATTACAAACTTTATTTTTTTTAAATTAATTTTAAGCAAAGCCTGCCAATTAGTCTCCATTCTGTATCTGGAGCTAGGCCAGGCAATTGTCCATTACAAGTATTATATCTTCAAGTATGTGAAGATGTATTCTACATTATGCATCTTATTTTTTCCTCATTGTATTCACATCCCAGTATCCTGCTTCTTTTCCTCTGGAATGCACTTTGCCTTAATATCATATCCATTTAAATTGATACAGTTGTAATTGAATGAACTCCTTTAGCTATGGAAAGTAAATATGAATCACAATGGAAGAATGAATCAGATACTTCTAAAATGACACAATTTCTTTTTTGCAGTAAGAATTTACCATTATCTTAGTAGTCATATCAATTTCCATCCCTAAAGTTGTATTAAATAAGCATGTATCTTCATATTAAAATACAGTCTTTATATCTCTTAAATGAAATAGTAGCAATTGGATCTGCTGCTGCTGCTGCTGCTGCTAAGTCGCTTCAGTCGTGTCCAACTCTGTGCGACCCCATAGATGGCAGCCCATCAGGCTCCCCCATCCCTGGGATTCTCCAGGCAAGAATACTAGAGTGGGTTGCCATTCCCTTCTCCAATGCATGAAAGTAAAAAGTGAAAGTGAAGTTGCTCAGTCATGTCTGACTCCTAGCGACCCCATGGACTGCAGCCCACCAGGCTCCTCCATCCATGGGATTTTCCAGGCAAGAGTACTAGAGTGGGGTGCCATTGCCTTCTCTGGAATTGGATCTACTTTTCCCCAAATGAAGAATTTCATATTTATTCATTTTAATTGTGTGAATCCATTATTNAAGTTGCTCAGTCATGTCTGACTCCTAGCGACCCCAGGGACTGCAGCCCACCAGGCTCCTCCATCCATGGGATTTTCCAGGCAAGAGTACTAGAGTGGGGTGCCATTGCCTTCTCTGGAATTGGATCTACTTTTCCCCAAATGAAGAATTTCATATTTATTCATTTTAATTGTGTGAATCCATTATTCAAATTGTTGAAATCTTTATATATTTAAATTTTATATTCCTCCATCATTTAATTTTTTCCTCTTATTATCATATATATGAGTAAGAATTCTATGAATGCACATCTAAGAGTGTGGCTAAGATCTATACTTGAAATTTACATTCTGCTATGCTGACCATGGGGTCGCTAAGAGTTGGACATGACTAGCAATTTCACTTTCACTTTTCACTCTCATGCATTGGAGAAGGAAATGGCAACCCATTCCAGTGTTCTTGCCTGGAGAATCCCAGGGACTGGGGAGCCTGGTGGGCTGCCATCTCTGGGGTCACACAGAGTCGGACACGACTGACAAGACTTAGCAGCAGCAGCAGCGTGTAATACTTAAGTGTTTCAGCTACTTTATAATACACAAAGTGCAATTTTAACTTGATTGTGTTCACTATAGCACATTCAATATTTTGAAGTATCCTGTAAAAAATAAGATATATTGGTTCATATATATATATATACACACCTATATAATTTTACAAATGTAACCATTTTACAACAATATGTGGTAACTATATGTATATTTTAGTCAATCTTTGCTGGATTTAGTAATCCCCTCTAAGTATTTAAATAATACATTTCATCCTAAACAGTTAAATGTCCAACAACATTGAGGTATAATTTGAAGAATTGGTTGTGTTCTTCACTCTGTGGAATATTTTCCTCTATTTTAGCTAGTTAAGCAGTACTTCTCAATCAATACACTACAAAGAGGCATTCTGCAAGCGTATGTGCTAGTTACTTGATATGCTAATGTGTGTGCATGCTAAGTCACTTCAGTCATGTCTACTCTTGATGTTTTGCCACACTATAGGCTGTAGCCCATGAGGCACTTCTGTCCATGGGGATTCTCTAAGCAAGAATACTGAAACAGTTTGCCCTCCTCCAGGGGATCTTTCTGACCCAGGGATGGAACCCAAGGGTGGCAGTTGCTTTATCACTAGCACCACCTGGGAAGCCCTGTGATATGCTGAAAGTAGAGTTAAGTTTAATTTGGAAACATCTCCCAAAGTAATTGCTTACTGAATTATTTCTTGAATATTTCTTGAAATCTTAGTGATGACTTTTATGTCATTCTCTTCAGGTTTCAAATATTGCCCCATTGCAGGGTAAATGTCCTGAAGAATGGTTAAGAATTTTTGCCAGTAGTATGTTTCTTGTGAATACAGCATTTTCTACTCAAACATTATTTACACCAAACATATTATTCTGTTGAAAGTACTATCTTTACTTCACAAATGCATTAATCCTAATATATTTTGCTGTACCTAATGTATTTTTTGGTCATTCTTGTTTGAGTTTTTTCAGAATTACAGTATCATTTATTAATTCATATAAAATAATTTGAACACATCCAATAATTCCTCTTATAAATTTCTGAGTTCATTAGCCACTTCATTTTGCCATGATGAACTTTAGAGTTTTTCAATACTTAAATAATTAGAGAATCCCTAAACTTCATAACTATTCAAATGTAATCTCTACCTGGATGGTCATATTTCTGTGAAAAACAATCAGGTGTCATATTTCTACTACCACCACTGCTCCAAATGCAGTCCTATATTACAGTTTCAACATATAGTTACAGGAGGATTACAGAGGAAAAATAAGGGGATATCAACAAAACATGCATGTCACATGCACACACCAACTATTGCAACAAATAAGATGAGAAGGTAAAAATATAGTTTTATTTTTTAAGAAAAATAATGTTTTGTCTCTAGGTAAAAATTTTAAAAGTTTCCTGTCTATTCAAGAAATGTCATGAAACTTTTAAAGCACCAAAAAGGAAACACAGTGATATGGATTATTTTCCCCTTGTACTGTTTTTTCTTATCTTCCAAGATTTTTTTCTCAGTCTTTTTCAAGTTCTTTTGATCACTAATGAGGTTCAGACATTGCTGCAGTGCATGTTTTACTTGCCAAGTAGATCCAGATTTTAAGTTACCCTCAGAATTCAAATAAAATGTACTCTTCTGCTGAGTTTGGCTAAATGTCACTCTTTATTAGTAAAATGCATTCGTAAATTATGTAAAAAAAGTAATTCACCTTACATAATTGCTAAAAGTCCCATTATTAGTAATTTTAATACTCATTTTAGATTCCTTAAGAAGGATTTCCTGTTACATTTTAAATATTCAAAGTTGGTATTTAAACATTTTATGGAATGAAATGTGTATTATTTGAGTAAAATTTACTGATTAGAAAATTACTTGATTTGAGGTAGGATAATAAGATGTCATTGGTATGTTATGTGTTGTCATAGAATGCCATTATCACTTACATGGTCTATACGCTAAAATCTTGTAATAGACTTATTACAAGAGGTCCACCGGTTTTTCATTCTGATGGATGTGTGTTCAACTTATGTCTCTATCATTTATTAGCTCTGGTATAGCTCTTGATGTAATTGTAAAATGAAATTGAATTTTGCTCACTAAATTATGAGAATTTAATGTGATATGTATTAGAAACTTATCATTTAGTATGCTTTCAATGTCTTTTTTTTTTTTTTTTTTGGTATTTCCTAGACATACATGGACAAATCTTTCCCTTTTTCTGTCTCGAAGAAATTAAAATGCATTTTCCTTTCTCTATTAATTTTCTAGGGTTGCCATAACAAAATACTACAAACTTGGTAGCTTAAAAAACCCTGAAATGTATTCCCTCAAAACTATGGAGCCTAGAAGCCTGAAATCAAGGTATTGACAGGGCCATGCTTCCTCCAAAGCCTCTAGCTGATAATCTGTTTCATGCCTTTCTCTGTTCAATCCTTGGCTTTCTTTAACTTACAGTTAGCTAGGTAATTCCAATCTTTCTTTAGGTTTTCACATGGCCATTTTTCCTCTGTGTTTCTGTTTACACGTGTCTTTCCTTATAAGGGAAATCCATCATATTGGATTCAGGCTCCTTCTAAGGATATCTTAATTTGATTGCATCTGCAAACCACATTTTTAAATAAGATAACATTTACAGGTACCAGGGATTATGACGAGATAGGTTTGGGGAACATAACTCAACCTGTGCATGTGTGCTCAGTTGATCAGTTGTGTCCGACTTTTTGCAACTTTCTGGACTGCAGCCCACCAGCAAACGAGTTGCCATTTCCTTCTTCAGGGGATCTTCCCAACCCAGGAATCAAAGGGGCAGATTCTTTACCACTGAAACACCTGGGAAGCCCCAATTCAACCTGTAACACTTTCTATTCCAAGAAAAGTACCACTATCCCAACTAATATTGTAATCTTTCCTTTCCTCAATATATATGTTCTCTGACCTCTGATTTAAAAATCAGATAAAGCTCCAAAAATTATAGAAATGCTACACTTACATTATCATGTAGAAATATTTCCGCTTTATACATTTTTAAGTACACAATACAATTACTATAGACAAAAAAAAAAAAAGCATGATATCAATGGAATTAGTTTCTTAAGCTTCAAAGTGTATAAGACATATTAAGTTCTATAGAATCTAAACTCTGGCCATTTCTATCAGTTGTTGATGGGTGAAATAGCAAAACATTCTTCCAGTTTTTATATATTGTGTCCTTTGAAGCAACAGTGAACTGAACCATTAAAAAGTAAATCACTCCACTGAACTGAAAAACAGACTCTGATTGGGAAAACTAATGCCTTAGGAAAAAGCAGGTTTTGTAATCTCTGCATTCATGTCTCTCTTTGTCTTTGATAGATGATGAAAAAAGCTACATTCTAAACAAAACTGCTACAGTGACTGCAAAACCATTACTTTTTGTTTTATATATCAAGAGAAGTTTTAGCACCTCACCCCAGATGCTTACTAAATGGAAAGTGACAGGACAATGAGAAAAACAGCCTTATCGAATTTACCATTTTATAGTTCATTTCCTGATGACAAATGAGACATCTGTTTCACAGGCCTTCAAGTTACTTGACAAAATAAAAGGGGGAAAATTTGTTCTTGGATTGCTCATAGGTTGTTTCATAACACAAAATTTTACTATAATTCATATTTAATATATATATCCATTTTTACTATTTGGTTTATGTCATGTTAATCATAGAAACTTCTATAAGATTCATAGAGGAAAATATATCTTCTGAAGGTTATTTATTAATAAAGCAAAGTTTATTTATTAAGAAAGCAAAGGAGTCTACTTGGAATTTGTTGGCTGGGAAAAGCAGACTCACAGACAAGCTTAACTTGAAAGGCAGATAGTGCTAGACTATATGCATGACCCAAAATGTGCCACTTACTTAACCGTGCAATCAATGAAAGAATTAGAGCAAGGTAAAGGGGACTTGGAGGTTCTACATAGGGCAGAAGCATGTGAGAATTTTAAGGAAAGTAAGTAGGGCAGAAGTGGCTGAAGATAAAACCTGAGCAAAGGTATAAAGAAAGTTATACAATTGGCCAAACAGAAATCCAAAGCAAGAGTTTCCCAGGCAGGATAACCAGTTAGAGTGAATGTCCTAAAGCAGGAGTGCCTAGTCTATATGAAGGAAAGCAGAGACTATGGAAGCAAAAGTAAGGAGTAGAGACGAATAACAGAAATGACAGAAACAAGGTATCACAGAGCCTCACAAACTTTTGACTATTGCTTTGCCAGTAATAGTCCCTGGCATGGTGTTGTGTGGAAGGGAGAGCAGCATATTCTTTTTCCTTGCTTAAAGTGGGTAACTCTGGTCATGATGACGGGAACAGATTATAGGAAGCATGGGTGAAAAAAAAAAAAAGGCATAGAAACAATTAGATGCAATTTAAAACATACTCAAAAGTGTTGATTGTTGATTGTACTACAAGAGTAAGTGATGAGCAACAGTAGATTTCTGGTCATATTTTGAAGACAGAATTGGATGATTTTGTGATGGATTACATATGCTATAAGAGGGAAAAAAACTGTGTGATGTGGGAGTCAGAGAGGGAAAGGAAAGGGGAGAGTCAATGTTAATTTTATTCTAGAATTTGAACCTCATTAGCTGGAAAGATTAAATTATCAATGAAGAGGGTTAGGTGTGTGAGTAGATTAAATGTGAGTGTATGTATGTGATTCAGGAGAGGGACTCTCCAGAGTTCAGTTGGAGGTCAATTAAGTTAGAGATATCTGTTTGTCATGCTTTTAGCAATACTAAATGATGTCAGAATGTTTTACCTTGCACTCATCTTCTCTCCCAATGTCCTGACCATAGGCAACTCATACTGGGAAGCAGAGATACAGAAGTATAAGGTAGGACAAGATAAGAAGGCAGAATCCATCTTCTTTTTCCTACTGCAGATTGCAAGTCAGTCATTAGTCTAGAAGAAAGACATAAAGTTTAAATTGGATAAGATACGAAATCCAACTGAACTGGATTAAGCAAAAGGAAAAGATGGTAATAGTAATAAATGTGGAGCTCAACTTCTAATAAAACAAAGATACATTATACATATAAAGATGAACCAATAAAAAAAAAGATAATTCAATTGCCCAGATTAAAAGCAATCTGGAAATAATGAATAGCTGACTAAATGACACAGAAGAATGAAAGAGTTATCTGGAAGATAGAATAACTAAAATCACCCAATCAGAATAGCAGACAGAAAGACAAATGAAAAAATATAATAACAATTATGAGATCTATGGGATAATACAAAATGTGTCAATCTATGTATTACAGGGTTTCTGGAATGAAAATAGGGAAGAAGATAAAAATGCATTGAAGAAACTATGGCAGAAAACTTCCCAAACCTAAAGACGGAAATAGACATGCAAGCACAGAAAGAACAGAAGGTCCCAAACAAGATGAATACAAATGGCCCCATGTCAAGACATATCACAATTAAAATGGCAAAAGTAAAATATAAAGAGAGAATTCTAAAGGCAACAAGAGGAAAAGAGTTAAAAAGGAAGTCCCATAATGTTATCAGCTGATTTCTCTACAGAAACCCTGCAGGCAGAAGGTATTAGAATTCTACATTTGAAGTTCTGAAAGGAAAAAAAAAAAAACAGTCCTGCAGTCTAAGAAATCTATCCAATAAGATCATTTTCAGTAGAAGTAGAGAAAGAATTTCTCAGACAAGCAAAAATTTAGAGGGGATTTCATACAGGTCTTCCTCAAGAAACAGAAAGAATCTTAAATAAAGAAGTTAGCAATACTAAACCTATCCTGGAAGAAATGTTGAAGTGTCTTCACATACAAAAGAAGCAAGAACCTCTAGTAAAGAAGAAATCACAATAGGAAAGACAAATATATAAAAGGGTTGAAGAACATTTAAATAAGCCTGTATTATAAAATATTAATAGTAAATATTTAATAATACTTAAAAATGCAAAAATAACTATAAAAATAAGCATTAATATGTAAAATGGGACAACAAAAGTCACAAAAATAGGAGAGTAGAATATTGGTATTTTAGAATGTGATTGAACTTGAATGGCTATCAGTTTAAAGTAAGTAAAGATAGTTTTGGATTAACATGCATGAACTTAGTGGTAATCACAAATTAAAAACATGAAATAAATTCACAAAAATCAGAAGGGAAATCAAATATGTTACAAAATAAAAATCGAGGCCATCGAGGAAAAGACAAAAGGAGGAAATCACTAAAAAAGAACTATGCAAACTAGAAGACAGTCTTAAATGGCAATAAGTACATATTTATCAATAATGGCTGTAAATGTCAACAGAGTAAATGTTTCGATCAAAAGACAGAGTGATTGATTTTTATAATAATATAAGAACCTGAAATATTTTGCCTACAAAAGACTCACTACAGGGTGAAAGACACAGATCCAAAATGAGATGGAAAAACGTATTTCATGCAAATAGAAATGACAGTAAATCAAGGTAGCAGTACTCTCACCAGACAAAATAGACTACAAAACATGCAGTAAAGACAAAGAAGGGTATTATATAACAAAGGGAACAATATAAGAAGTGAATATTACACTCATTAACATATGCATCCAATCAAAGATCACCTAAATATAAAAAGGAAATGCTGACAAAGGGAGAAATTGACAACTAAACAATGATAGAAGATTTTAACACCACTTTGACTTCAATGAAGAGATCATTAAGAAAGAAAAGACAATGGAAGTCCTAAATGTCACAACCAATCAGTTCAATTTAATTAATATCTACAAACATTATGTTCAAAAAAAGTACAGACTGCATATTCTTTTCAAGTGCACATGAAAAGTTCTCTAGGATAGATCACATATCAAGTCATAAAACAATCCTCAACAAATTTGAGGATAGAAATTTTATCAAGTATTCTTTCTGACCATAACAGTATGAAATCAGAAATCAACTACAGAAAGAAAAGCTAGAAAAGAACAAAAACATGAAGATTAGACAACAGGCTACTAAAAAAAACCAAGAGGTCATTGATTAAATCAATGAAGAAATTAGAAAAATACCTTGAATCAATTTAAAATAAAAAACACTGCAAAATCTATGTGATACAGCAAATTAAATTTAGAGGGGATTTCATACAGGCCTTCCTCAAGAAACAGAAAGAATCTTAAATAAATAACCTAACCTAACACCTAAATGAATTAGAAAAAAGAACAAAGTGAAATTCCTCTGAAGAAAATAAAGACCAGGGATAAAAGAAATAAAATCAATGTCAAAAATAAAAAATAAAAGAACAATAAAACTAGCAACTGGAATTTTGAGAAGATAAACAAAATAGACAAACCTCTAGCCAGGTTCACCAAGAAGAAAAGTGAACCCAAATAAAGTAAGAAATCAAAGAAGAGAAGTAGCAATTGATATCTAAGAAATGCAAAAAATCTTAAGATAATACTACTTAAGATAATAACAGTTATATGCTAAATATGGACTAGCTAGAAGAAAAGGACAAGTTTCTGGAAACATATACTATGCCAAGACTGAGTCAAACAGAAATTTTGACCAAACTGATCACTAGAAGTGAAATAGGATTTGTAATAAAAGAATTCCCTGAAAACTAACGTCTAGGGCAGAAAAGTTTCAATAGAAAATTCTACCTAACCCATAAAGAAGAACTTATATCTATTCTTCTCAAATTATTCCAAAAATTGAAGACTAGAGTGTACCATCATACACATTCTATGAGACCACCATCATCCTGACACCAAAATTAGACAAAGCCATGATAAAAAGAAAATTACATACCAGAAGTTTTGATGCATAGAGGCAAAAACTCAACAAAATATTTATAAACTAAATCCAGCAATTCATAAAAAGGACCATACATCACAAATAAGTTGGACTTATGTCAGAGTTACAAAAATGTTTCAACAAATGCAAATCAGTATGATACACTACATTAGCAAAGGAAAGCAAAAGTCATATGGACATCTCAATATATGTAGAAAAAGCATTTGACAAATTAAAATTCAACATACTTAAATAGTAAAAACTATAAAAGTAGATATAGAGGGAGCATATTTCAACATAAAAAGGCCATTTATGCCAAATGCAGAGCCAGTATAATACTCTATGGTGAAAAACTGAAAGCCTTCCTGCTGTATTCTGGAACAAGACAAAGATGCCCACTCTAATTTCTTCTATTCAACATGGTATTGGCAGTCCTAACCACAGCAATCAGACAGAAAAGGAAGAAGAAAGCATTCAAATTAGAAGGGAAGAAGTACAACTCACCATGTGCAGATTACATGAAACTTTGTATAGAGAAACCTTAATGTCTCCCCCACAGTAACCACTAGGATAAATGAATTCAGCAAGGTAGCAGAATATAGGAGTAATAAACAGAAATTTGTTGTTTCCTTTATACACTAACAATGAAATATCAAAAAAAGAAAGTAAGAAAAATAATCGCATTTAAACTCACCTCAAAACAATAAAATAGCTAGTAATAAACTTAATCAAGGAGGTGAAAGCCCTATATGCTGCAAATGACAAAACACTGATAAAAGCAATTAAATATGACTCAAGTAATGGAAAAATATTCTGTGTTCTTGGATTGGAAGAATTAATATCATTAAAATAACCGTACTACCCAAAGTAATCTACAGATTTAATGCAATCAAAATACCTGTGACATTCTTCACGGAACTAGAAAAAAAAAAATTCTAAAATTTATGCAAAACTACAAATGCCCTGAACTGTCAAACATCCCCGAGAAATAAGAATAAAGTTGGAGGTATAATCCTCGCAATCTTCAGCCTGTTCTTCAAAGCTACAGTATGTGAAACAGCAAGATTCCAACACAACAGATATATAGATTAATGAAACAGAGTAAAGAGCCCAGAAATAAATCCACACTTATATGGTCAAATAATCTATGACAAAGGAAGCAAGAATATAAAATAAAGAAGAGAGCCTCTTCAACATGTGGTGTTGAGAAAGCTAGGAAGCTTTCATAAATCAATGAAATTAGAACATTCTCTCACACCATACACAAAAACTCAAAATGGCTTAAAAACCTAAGACACGACACCAAAAAACTCCAAGAATACAGGTGAGTATTCTTTGTCATAAATTGTAGAAATATTTTCTTAGATCAGTGTCTCAAGGCAAAAGAAATAAAAACAAATCCATGTATCCCAATCAAATTTAAAAGTGTTTACACAGCAAAGAAAATGATGGGAAAAAAAAAAAAAACATACAGAATGAGAGAAAACATTTGCTATTGATGGGACCATAATGCGTTGATTTCAAAATGTACAAGCAGCTCATATAACTCAATTTATATATATTTTAAAAGCCCCCACACAAAAAGAAGAAAGAAAAAAAAAATGAATAGGAGACTCAGATATTTTTTCAAAAGAAAACATACTGATTGCCAACAGACACATGAATAATTGTTCAACATCACTAATTATTAAATCAAAACCACAAGGAGGCATTACCTCACACAGGTCAGAAACGCTATCATCAAAAATCTACAAATAATAAATGCAGAAGGAGGTATAGAGGAAAGGGAAGCTTCCCACCTACTGATGAGAATGTAAACTGGTGCAGCCACGTACAGAGTCTCTTAAAAAAATGAAAAATAAAACTACAATATTATCTAGCCATCTCACTCTTGGGTATATACCCCCTCCAAAAAATGAAAAATAGAAACTGAAAAAAATACATGCACCCCAATGTTCATAGCAACACTATTTATAGTAGCCAAACATGGAAACAATCTAAGTACCCATTGACAGATGAATAAAGAAGTGGTATGTATACACATACACACACAATGGAGTATTACTAAGGAATAAGGATGGAATACTGTCATTTGCAGCAACACAGGTAGACCTAGAGAATATTATGCTTAATGAAAGAAGTCAGACAATGACAAATACTATATCTCTCATATATAGAATTTTAAAAATACAAATGAAGCTATATACAAAACAGAACTGACTTACCAATATAGAAAGCTAACTAAATGGCTACCAAAGGGGAGAGGGATGGGGTGAGGGACAAATTAGGAGTGTCAGATTAATAGATAAAAATGCTAAACAGAAAATAGATAATCAAAAATGAATTTATTGTATATAGCACAGGAAATCATACTCAATCTCTTATAATAACATATAATGGAATATACTTCATAAAGAAAAACCTAACAAATGACTATGCTACACATTTAAATTAACCAAATACTGTAAATCAACCATATTGCTATTGTTGTTGAGTTGCCCAGTCGTGTCCAACTCTTTGCAACCCCACAGACTGGAGCATGCCAGGCCTCGCTGTCCCTCACAATCTCCCAAAGTTGGACCAAGTTCATGTCCATTGCATCAGTGATGCCATCCAGCCATCTCATCCTCTGATGCCCTCTTCTTCTGCTCTCAATTTTTTCCAACATCAGGAACCTTTCCAGTGAGTCAGCTGTTTGTATCAGATGATCAGAACACTGGAGTCTCAGCTTCAGCATCAGTTTTTCCAATGAGTATTCACCAAAAAGAAATTTAAAAATTCAACTGCATTACTTTTCTCATATTGTACAGTACTGGAGGCTTTGCTTTAGATAGTATTAACTATGGGGGCTTCCCTCATAGCTCAGTTGGTAAAGAATCTGCCTGCAATGCAGGAGACCCAGGTTCGATTCCTGGGTTGGGAAGATACCCTGAAGGACTAAATGGCAACCCGCTCTAGTATTCTTACCTGGAGAATCCCATGGACAGAGGAGCCTGGCAGGCTACAATCCATGGGGTCCACAAGAGTCGGACATGACCTAGCCACAAAACCAACCAAACAATCAACTATGGAGATTGAAAAAACAAAGCTTGCTTGAGAACAATACTATAATAAAATATTTCCCAGTTTACACACCATCAGTCAAGTTGCCAGGTCACTTATATACTTTTTGCTCTGAGTATGAAGAAAAACTAAGGCCCTCCTTAGAAATTCTATTTTCAATCCCTATCCTTGATTTGGGGTTACACTCAGACTGAAACCTAAATTTGCAGACCTAAGTGGTTGTTGGGAAGATCCCCTGGACAAGAAGGGATAGGCTACCCGCTCCAGTGTTCCTGGGCTTCTCAGATGACTCAGATGGTAAAGAATCCACCTGCAATGCAGGAAACCTGGGTTCAATCCCTGTGTTTGGAAGATCCCCTGGAGGAGGACATGGCAACCTACTCCAGTATTCTTGCCTGGAGAATCCTCTAGGTGGGCTACAATCCATGGGGTCACAAAGAGTTGGACATGACTGAGGGACTAAACATAGTACACTGCACAGCAAGTGCTTGTCAAAAATGATTCTGCATGTGAAAATATAGCATCAGTTGGACTACCAGAACCCTGGCAGAATCATGTGTAAATCCTCAAAGAAATTTTAGAAACTATCCTCAAATAGAAGTTATATGTAAATTTTCAAGAAATATAAACTCCTAACTATATATCACTGACAAACATTGAGAAAGCAAAGCCAATATAGATTAAATAGAAGCCTATAGAATCAGACCTGAATTTAAATTTGTTTAATAAAAATAAGGAATTTAGATATGAGGGAGAAAGAATAGATGAATAAAATATACCCTGGACATTAAGAAAGAGAATGAATCTTTAGAATTAGATTCAGAGGGAGAGGCATACACACTCTGGAATGCAGTTCGATCTGTGCTCTGTTTCAAGTTATAATACAGAAGGATGTTAAAAAAGCCTCTATTTTTACAAAAAAAAAAAAAAAAAAAGAAANAATATACCCTGGACATTAAGAAAGAGAATGAATCTTTAGAATTAGATTCAGAGGGAGAGGCATACACACTCTGGAATGCAGTTCGATCTGTGCTCTGTTTCAAGTTATAATACAGAAGGATGTTAAAAAAGCCTCTATTTTTACAAAAAAAAAAAAAAAGAAAGAAAGAAAGAAAACGAAAAGAAAACAAAAACAGCAGATAAATCAAAACACTATTTTCTGTAGACTGCTTTTCTCCTCTCAAAATTCATAGGTTGAAACTTAGTCCCCTGTATAATGGTATTGGGAAGTGAGGACTTTAGAAGTGGTTAGATCATGATTGTGGAGCCCTTATAAAACGGAACCCTGAGAGCCCCAGGCTAGAAGGCTGTCCCTAAAAAGGGCCAGACACAGACTGTCAGCACCTTAATCTTAGAATCTGTAGCCTCCCCATACTACTTTGATCATCCCATCCTTCACTCATAGTTATATCGTGGGAGAGGGCAGGGAAGTTGGGTAACATCTCTTTTACTGTCTCAATCATTTCACTAAGAAGCTACACCCAAAGGTCTCATTCTCATCTGAACTTTTAAGTCGGGATCAATGTTACAGTAAGATGAAACTTTGGGGATCTTGGGAAATCCTGAGTTTGCATGTCAGTGAAATTTACAAGGGTTGTAAAAAGTGATTATTGGGGACTTCAAATGACAGGATATACTAGTCCTCCCATAGAGAAACAGTTTCTTTCCCTTTTACTTGAACCTTGCCTTAACTTGTAATGAGTTTGTCCAGAGTGTCAGCAATCCTCTTCCAGCTCTAGACCTAGGTTTGAAGAGTCATGGCTGTTTGTTTTCACCTTGGACATGTGATTTATCTATGAAGAGAGTGTGTCCTTTCCTGAGTGAGAGAACAGAAAAAGAATATGACCTGGCAAGTCTGCAGGTTTTCCAGTTGAGGCAGCTAGGATACCAACATGCTAACTTGCATTCAAGTTTCATAAGTGCTTTCAGATGACTCATGCCTCAACCAGCAGCAGTTCAAATGACAGTTTAAACACTGCCTCTGCAGATATATGAAAACTCTAAGACCTGGACTTTTATTTCTAAATCATAAAATCTTTGTGGTATGCCCATCCGTTTCTTATACCTCTGATATTTCAGAGTCATCTTTCTTGGTTTCAAAACCAATTATGTAGAGTCATGAATTTATTTCAGAAGCGTTTTTTTCTCCCATGATTTTAACAAGAGATGTAATAATTACTAACAAGATGAGGTAAGTTTTGTGTCTGTTACCTCAAAGGGTTCCAGTCTCTGGGATCTAATGCCTTATGATCTGAGGTGGAGCTGATGTAATAATAACAAAAATAAATGCACTTATTTTATATTATACAATAAATGTAATGTGCTTGAATCATCCTGAAACCATCTCCTCCCAACCATTCATAGGAAAAAATGTCTCCCTGAAACCAGTCCCTGGTGACAAAAAGGTTGGGGCCCACTGTCTATTGGAACAGATGGATGTTTATCCTAACATCTTAGTAAATCAGAACAAAAATCAGACACTCGTGCTTCAGAAGTCCGGGTGGCAAATGTCTCAGTATTTATCAAAGTAGTATTTTATTCTTTCAAATAGCTGATGCTTCTTTTTACTTTTCTTTTAGTTTGTATAATATATGCATATGAGTAAATGCAAACATTGAATAAATTCACACACTCACACTTATATACATATTTAGATTCACAGATCTCTTCAGAGCATATACCTAACATCTCTTAGAAGCTCTCAGGTCAGGATAAATATCAGTGGCATTATTATTGGGATTGTGAATAGGATTTTAGTCCTCCTCTTGTCAACTTTCCTGACATTGGGGAATATATGCCTGCTTAAGTTAAGGGTGATCTGTCTGCAGACTATATTTTCTGTCTGGCAATTTTTAGTTTCACTTCACATGTTAGGAGTATTTTATCATACCTCTGAGGTATTTTTGTATTTTATGGAGAAGCGAGATAAAGGAATGATATTACCCCTGGCCAAGGAGTTTACTAAAACTGGGCCAATACAGGGGGGAGCCTGTTGAGAGTGTTGAAACCAGACTATGTAATGAAGGAAGTTCATCTGATGATAAAGTGTGTGATTTGCTAAGGTCTAACCCACAGTTTTAATATTGGCACACATAGCACTTCATCCCATCAGACATTTCTTCTAAGTTCAAAACAACTGGAGAGTAGAGAAGAATTTAGATTATTGCAATAAAGCCCAATTCAAGTTTGAATTGGTAGAGTCTAGGCTATGATGATACTGTTCAGATTAGTTGTGCATTTAACTATTTTAACTATTCCTTTTCTGCATGTTGGTCTTACCTGAGGATCTAAGAGGAAAATATATTGAGAGGATCAGTCATAAATCCTAAGTCCTGTGGAACATTACTTCTTTCTATGATTTTATTCTCAAGAGACAGAATTTCTTTGAGGAGAGCTGGCATGGCTGGCCCCTGGGATCCTATTAGAAAACTTAAGAGACTACTGATGTTCACAAACAAGTTTACAAGCTCCCCAGAGAGGAACTGTAATTCAACTCTCACCTGTACACACTCAGATTGAGTTGAATTGAATATTCAGAACTCTCAAGAACCCCTAAGCAGAACATGTCATTTTTTTTTCTTTATCAAGGTAAAATACTTATTCACTATTGGAAATGAGAATAATTTCTCTCCATCTAACTTTCTGATTAACTTCAATCTATTGACAAAACAGTAATTGACTTTTTGGTCTTTTTAACTCTTCCTATATGTATTGTACCAAAATTTCCCAGTTGGCTCAATGATAAATCCACCTGTCATTTCAGGCGACACAGGTTCAATCCCTGGGTCAGGAAGTTTCCCTGGAGAAGGAAATGACAACCCATTCTAGTATTCTTGCCTGGGAAATCACACGGAGAGGAAGCTTGGTGGAGGTAGCAACAGTTGGACAGGATAAAGCAACTAAACAGTATGTATTGCACCACTTTATGTGATGTTGTATGAGAAAAATCAATTTAAAATGAATTCAGGCTAGCAAAAATCATGTTTAAAGTGCTTTCTTGTGTTTCTGAAAAACACAGTTAATACTCCATGAATAATCCCTTTGCTCAAAAATAGGTGCCAAGAAAAGGTATCACGTTGTTGAAGGCCTTGCACCTTCACTTTATCACCAGCTGGGGGCAGATAATGGAGATTAAAGTGTGCAAAAATTGGAGGAAAATTTTGGAAAATATACATATTATAAAACTATTAAGCTTAAAATATTCTAGGTGTGTGCTTTTTAAAAGGACATAAAGTTTCAAGAAATGATGAATATGGTGGAGGATAAGCCTGTGCAAAGTAACATTCTTTCTGATGATAATCGTGTATTATGCATGCAGTTCTTTATAATATAGTTTATAAACTTCTAGAGTTTATAGGTCAAATGCTTGCATAATTTTTCTTAAATAAGCAGATACAGAATTACATTTTCCTCAGATCTTTTCTTCAGCATGTTTTGGTAGCTAATAAATCTGTGAATGTTCATTGTTTGTTCAGTTGGTTTGCTTTTAGGTCAGCGTGTCACAAATAATTATCTGCTTCCCATCTATAAATAAGGGCATAATTGCTCATTATCTGAACAAATATATCACCTTTAGTCCAGGGATTACTGGAAAAGCTTATTTGAGTTAAGCATCCAGATCAGAATGGCCATTATCAGAATTTTAGGAGGAATAAACAGTGTGAGGCAAAAATATAATAAAATCTTTCATGGGATTCGAAGCAAGTATTATCTAAATTATTTTGGATTACAAATACGTATTTATAGTTTGAAAGGCAACTATTAATGCAATCATAACCTTTAATAGAATTAGAAATATTTCAAAATCTTTCAAACCCATGACAGTTCTATTAATCTGACAAATACAGATCATTTCATTTAGTCATAAATGAAAAAGTTAATGGGGAAAAGTAATATATAAGCCAGTGAGAATTATGAGAGGAATCATTTCAACTATATACATATAAGATATATTCAACTGTCCCACCCTGACAGAAGATATATGCTCAGTTTGTTGCTGTTGTTCAGTTGCTAAGTCATGTCCCACTCTTCACAATCCCATGGATTGTACTCCTCTGTCCTCCACTATATCTCCCAGAGTTTACTCAAATTTATGTCATTCAGTTGATAGTGCTATATAACCATCTCATCATCTGCTCCCCCCTTTTCCTTTTACTTTAAATCTTTCCCAGCATCAGGGTCTTTTCCAATGAGTCGCTCGTCACATCAGATGACCAAAGGATTGGAGCTTCAGCATCAGTCCTTCGATGAATATTCAGGTTTCATTTCTTCAGGACTGAGTGATTTGATCTCCTTACAGTCAAAGGGACTCTCAAAAATCTTCTCCAACACCACAGTTCTAAAGCATAGATTCTTCAGCACTCAGCCTTCATGCTCCAGCTCTCACATCCATTCATGACTACTGGAAAAACCATAACTCTGACTATATGGCTTTCCAGCTTTGACTGGGAAAATCAAAGTTTTGTCAGGAAAGTGATGTCTCCGCTTTTTCACATGCTGTCTAAGTTTGTTATATCTTTCCAAGGAACAAGTGTCTTTTAATTTCATGGCTGCAGTCACATTCTGCAGTGATTCTGGAGCCTAAGAAAAGAAAATCTGTCACTACCTCCACCTTTTCCCTTTCTATTTGTGATGAAATGATGGGACCATTTCTATGAAGACTTAGAACACCTTCTAGAACTTACACCAAAGACAGAAGTCCTTTTCCTCATAGGGGATTATGTTTAATACTTGACAGGAAATGCAATATTTAATTTCAAGCATAAGATCATGGCATCCGGTCTCATCAAATAGATGGGGAAACAGTGTGTGACTTCATTCCTTTGGGCTACAAAATCACTGCAGATGGAGATTTTAGCGATGAAATAAAAACACGCCTTCTTCTCGTAAGAAAAGATATGACAAACCTAGACAGCATATTAAAAAGCAGAGACATTACTTTGCTAACAAAGTTCCATCTAATAAAAATTATGGTCTTTCCAGTAGTCAAGTATGGATGGATGTGAGAGTTGGATCATAAAGAAGGCTGAACGTTGAAGTACTGATGGTTTTGAACTATGGTGCTGGAGACTATTGAGAGTCCCTTGGACTGCAAGGAGATCAAATCAGTCAGTCCTAAAGGAAATAAGTTCTGAATATTCATTGGAAGGACTGATGCAAAAGCTAAAACTTCAATACTCTGTCCTCTTGATGTAAAGAACTGAATCATTAGAAAGTCCCTGATGCTGGGGCAGATTGAAGGCAGGAGGAGAAGGGGATGCCAGAGGATAGGATGGTTGGATGGCATCACTGACTCAATGGACAGGAGTTTGAGCAAGCTCTGGGAATTAGTGATGGACAAGAAAGCCTGGTGTGATGCAGTCCATGGGATTGCAAAGACTCAGTTACGACTGAGAGGCTGAACTGAACTGATTCCCTATATTGCACAGAATCATTTTAACTAGGGCTTGAATATATTAAAATTGTATTCCTCAGATATCCCCAGGTGAAAAAAAAAAGGACATGAATTTTAAAACTGAATATTTACAAATATAGACCTTACAAATACTTAGGTAACAATTTTAATTAAAATGAAAAAAAGGTAATACTAATACTATGTAAAATAGTATTTTGAGCAGATGTCAAATATAGTTGGTTTAGGTCCAGACTATTTATAGCATTTGATAAATATTATAGCAGTGTGAGTGAACTCTGGGAGTTGGTGATAGACAGGGAGGCCTGGCGTGCTGTGATTCATGGGATCTCAAAGAGTCAGACACGACTGAGTGACTGAACTGAACTGAGAGCAGCTGAATAAGCATGCCCTAAGATGAGCAAGAAAGAGTAGATAAATACAGTACCATTTGGTCTTTGTAATATAACTTAAGTAATCAGTAATTATATACAGAAACTGAGTGAAATTATCAGTAAAGTTTGCATTATCAGTTGAAATACACCTAGACCACTGAACTTTCTGAAAATAAATACATTCAACAAAATTGTCATGTAAAAGACTCATTATAACTTTAAAATCAAGAAAATCGCACCATATGAGTCAAATAATCAAGTTACTAAATCATGAAAGGGCAAAAAAGCTGACAACATTTTCACCAACAAAAATGTGAAATAATACAAAATAACATCAATCCACAATCACGTTAAAGAGGGAAACAATTCTTTTTTTTTTTTTTTTAAAGAGGGAAATAATTCTTAAAAACCTCTACAAGTGCTAAGCTTCCTCTCTGCTCAGAACCAAAAATCATAGAGGTAAATGCATTTACCACTTTAAAATCTAAGATAAATATAAAGAAGTAGTAAGTTTCAGAATTAACTAAAATAGACAGGATGTTGGTATCAAATTGACAGACAAGATTAATGTGTTACAAAACTATAGTTTGTATAACATAGTAAATAGATTCTTAAATTTGGAAGTCTCTAAAATATAATTTTCTTCTGATACAATTTATATATTTCCCTTACACAAATTTGTAGATTAAATGAATTCTCTAAATTTCAAACAGTCAAAGCTTTTTTCAATCTGTGACTTTAATTTTGGCAACATCTTTCACATAACATGTATTCAATTTCTGATCATTTCTGGTTAGTTCCATGTACTTCTTATAGCTACACACAAAATTATCTTCTAACCATAAGTCTCAATTCATCTTTATTCCTTTGTTTCCCCTGCAATAGACTGGATGTTTGTGCTCCCTCCTCACACATATATTGAGACCTAAACACTTAATCTCCAATGTAATGGTGTTTGGAGACACAGCATTTGGGAAGTGATTAGCTTATGATGGTGGACTTGCTGTGAATGAGATCAGTGTCCTTAGTGAAAGGGACCCAGAGACAGCTCATTCATCACATTAGAACACAGAGGAAAGGCAGTGGTCTGTGAAGGAAGCAGGTCTTTTCGAGACACTCAGTGTGCAAGTGTCTTGATCTTGGATTTCACAGTTCCCAGAATGATTTTTTTAAAAATTTCCAGAATTTATAAGCCACTCAGTGTGTGGCACTTTGTCACAGCAGCCAAATGGACCCAAACATGCCCTCCCTTCCCTATCTAATCATGGCAATCTTGAAGCACTGGGATTACAATCTTAAACTTATCTTTGTGGCAGGGGCTGAATATAAATAGGGCTCTGCCATTCAGAAGCTTTTAAAATAACATTTCTACTACATGAAGTCTGAACTAATCAAATGTTATAAATCCTTTTCATCGAATTTCATTGACATCAAATTTTCTTACTACAAAGAGCCAATTCTTTCCTATTCTTTGCATTCTGAAAACAATAGATACTCTCCATGTTGTTCAGATTTCAAGTATCTTGACATGCTCTATTGTCTGTCCTTTCAGTTTGCAAATAAACCAGTTCTTATTGTCTGAGCTCTTTTCTTTCTACTTTAAAGACAGTCAGTAATAATCAATCCATATTTCTAACATTCTGCTTTCCAACCCTATTCTCAAATCTGCAAACTTGATAAAAATCTTCAGTTCAATTCAGTCGCTCAGTCATGTCTGACTCTTCGAGACCCCATGAATTGCAACACGCCAGGCCTCCCTGTTCATCACCAACTTCCGGAATTCACTCAAACTCACGTCCATCAAGTCAGTGATGCCATCCAGCCATCTTATCCTCTGTTATCCCCTCTCCTCCTTCCCCCAATCCCTCCCAGCATCAGAGTATTTTCCAATGAGACAACTCTTTGCATGAGCTGGCCAAAGTACTGGAGTTTCATCTTCAACATCATTCCTTCCATAGAAATCTCCAGGGCTAATCTTCTTCAGAATGGACTGGTTGGATCTCCTTGCAGTCCAAGGGACTCTCAAGAGTCTTCTCCAACACTACAGTTCAAAAGCATTAATTCTTTGGCGCTCAGCTTTCTTCACAGTCCAACTCTCTCATCCATACATGACCACTGGAGAAACCATAGCCTTGACTAGTTGGACCTTTGTTGGCAAAGTAATGTCTCTGCTTTTCAATATGCTGTCTAGGTTGGCCGTAACTTTTCTTCCAAGGAGTAAGTGTCTTTTAATTTCATGGCTGCAGTCACCACCTGCAGTGATTTTGGAACCCCAAAAAATAAAGTCTGACACCGTTTCCACTGTTTCCCCCCTATTTCCCATGAAGTGATAGGACAAGATGCCATGATCTTTGTTTAGCTGAATACTAAAAGGGATAGTTTTACCAAGTAGTTTGCTATTGCATAGCATGAAGCTACTAAGGTTTGTATACTCATATTCTTAGAGGCAACGCATCTCTGGACCAGATCACAGATCGTTAATGGAGCATGACATGTTGATTTCCCATGTGCATTCCTCCACAAGATGATGTACACCTATGTGTGCAGTTGCTGTTGTTCAAACACTAAGTTGTATCCAGTTCTTTGCGACTCTATGGACTGCAGTGTGCCAGGCTTTCCCGTCCTTTCACGTGTGTAGTAGTGTTGCACAACAGGAGTGAAAGTGAAAGTCGCTCAGTCCTGTTTGACTCTTTGTGACCCCATGGGCTATACATGCCAGAACTTCTCCAGGACAGAATACTGGAGTAAGTATTTCCCTTCTCCAGGAGGTCTGTGCAACTCAGGGATCAGACACAGGTCTTCTACATTGCAGGTGGATTCTTTGCCAGCTGAGCCACAAGGGAAGTGCAGAACAGGAGAGGATTTTTCAAATTATGAGACTCAGTCTCTGTATAGAGCTGGTAGCACAATTGCCCATCTTCCTTTCTGGAAATAGAGACCATATCTTTTCCTCTGGAATGTAAGAAAAATATCTCTAGGAGGGAGAAAAAAAAATATGGTATCATGAGATTTCTTATTCTGGACTATAAGCATGGCTCCAGGTGCAAAAGTTGAGAGCAGGGTAGAGAAGATATAGATATTCTCGATATTTATTATAGTTTGTCTATTTCCTTCACTCAGAAAGCTCAGACAATGCAGAAATATTGAGAAATAAAGAGAAAATTGTCTCCCATTAGGTTCTCTATCTTTCCAATATATCTTATCATCTTCCTCACTGATTACTATTCTGACCTCTAAACCAAAGCCTTGAATTTCAGGTTTTATTTATGGCAACAATCAACTTCAACACATCACTTTCCATTTGTTCAAACGTCTATAATACCTTCAACTAAGGAAATAAGAAAAATCTGTAACTCAATTAAACAGACATTTCTTGTTAATATAAATTCAAATTAGATTGGAATGGGCACAGTGTCTCAATTCCATGAAGTATTCAGGCACCAGGTAAGATAATAGAGTCTGCTATCTTCAGCACAAGGATTCATGGATATCCACACAGCAATGTCTTGGGGAAAAACAAGAAATTGTTTATGGAGAAATATCTGGTCTAGGCATGGAAGTACACAAGATATCCAGTACACAGAAACTAAACAGAAGTCCTATTACCATACCTAACCACAAGACAACTTGGAAACATTGAGAATAAGAGGTAGGCTTGCTTATCATCCAGCAAATCTCTGCTGTAGTTTTATCTCTGCTTTCATGTTTGCCTCATTCTAAGTGACTGTCAACATCATTTCTTACCAAAAATACAAAACCAAACTTCCTAGTGGGTGATTTCTAATACCCAAGATCTATTTGTTTTTAATTTCCAATTAAGTTTGTTTCATCAAATACAAAGTTTTGACAAATGAGGATACTATAACATGTTTATAGAAAATTATGCATTCTAAGGGATTGTTTTTTCCTAGCCTCTATTCACTCATTGTCCTTTGTAATTCAAAGATATTTACATTTAAGTACCAGGGCTGGCTTTCATAAATGTCATCTCTGTTCTATCAGAGGACTAATAGCTGACTGATTTAAACCTGTCAGTTTTTCCCCCTGGGCTTCTAAAATAGCTGTTAATGAAAGTTGGCTAATGACATAGCCCTTCATATTATTGTTGTACACCTATAAATATAGTGGGCTTTCCTGTACAAATTAATGCATCTTGTTCTATCTGTACCAAATTCCAATCTACCTCTTATAAAAATCTTAGAAACTTTAATGTGACAGTTGAAACCTAATTAAGGAATCCTAGAATAACATAATTTGCCTAAACAAAACGGGTTATTACTGTTACTAATTGCTTTGTTGGTGTTGCCACTTAGTCATTAAGTCGTATCTTACTCTTTGTAACTCTTCGTGGACTGCAGCCCTCTAGGATCCTCTGCCCATGGATATTTTTAGGGAAGAATACTGAAGTGAGTTGTCATTTCCTCCTGCAGGGGATTTTTCTGACCCAGGAATTGAACCCACGTTTCTGGCATTGCCGGGGGATTCTTTACCACTGAGCCATCTGGGAAACCCACTAGTCGTTTTAGTGTTACACTAAAAGAAAGAGTCCTGATAAAAGGGTTAGCATGTGAGTGGAGAAGGAATGTGAGGCAAGAAAATTGTATCACTGATGCAGGTATGTAGGGCAAGCCACTCCAAGCATGAAGGAGTACATTGGTTCTTCATAATGGGGCAATTAAAGCATAATACCTCTAGGAATCTCTGAGGAATAGCATACATTTTAGGGTTGTTCATTAAGGACTAGAAGAAAGGAATACTTAATTATGAGCACCAGTCCTCACTGGTCACAGTTTATAACAGAAGTCTAGTATGTTTATATCCCCCCTTCATCGTTATTTATATATGTCCTTCTTTATCACTGATAATTTTCCTTGTTTGGTGTTCTATCTGAAATGACGATAGCTCCTCCTGCTTTCAATTGGTGTTAGCTTAATACATTTTTTCTCCTTCCAATTACTTTAAGTTTGTATCTTATTTTAAAGTGGGACACTTGTAGGCAACATGTCTTTTGATCTCATTTTCATATCCATTCTTATAAATCTATCTTTTAATGATGATGATCAAAGTCATTACTGACATTGCTAGATTAGTATCTAACATATTTGTTACTATTTATTGCCCTTGCTCTTTACTATTTTATCTTCCACTGCTTTCCAGCCTTTGTAGTTTTACTTGAGCATTTTGTATGATTTCATTTTCTCCCATTTATTAAAATATCATTTATACTCTATTTTCTAATGGTTGACCTAGAGTTTGCAATATATATTCAGCTAATCCAAGTCTATGTTTGAACACTATACCACTTTATAGTAAATATTTATATTATCCCTGAGAGCTCCCTGGTGATCCAGTGGCTAAGACTTTATGTTCTTAATGTAGCACACCCAGGTTTGGTTAGGGAACTATATCCAAAATGCTGCAACTGAATATCCCATTTGCTACAACTAAGACCCAGCTCAGCCAAATAATTTTCAAAAATTGTCCTAGTTTTTCCTTCTGTCCCTTGGATTACTGTCATTCATTTCACTTATACATAATAACAGGTATATATATACATATACAAAAACAGATGAGGATATTGTTGTCCTGTTCCTAAAATAGATCTAACTCTTTGGAGCCCAATGGACTATAGCAGCTGGCTTCCCTTTCCTTTGCTATCTATGGGATTTAGCTCAAATTCATATTCATGGTATTGGTGACACTATCTAACCTTTTCATCCTCGATCTCCCACTTTGTGCCTTCAATCTTTCCTAGCATCAGGATATTTTCCAAAGACTTCGCTCTTTATAATAGGTACATAAACATGACTGAAATCATCGTTATTTTTAGCTATTATCTATCCAGTTCTGTTCAGTTCCTCAGTCATATCTGACTCATTGCGACCCTATGAATTGCAGCACGTCAGGCCTCCTGTCCAACACCAACTCCTGGAGTTCACTCAAAATTATGTCCATCGAGTTGGTGATGCCATCCAGCCATCTCATCCTCTGTTGTCCCCCTTTCCTCCTGCCCCCAATCCCTCCCAGCATCAGGGTCTTTTCCAGTGAGTCAGCTCTATGCATGAGGTGGCCAAAGTATTGGAGTTTCAGCTTCAACATCAGTCCTTCCAATGCACACCCAAAACTAGTCCTCTTTAAGATTGATTGGTTGGATCTCTTTGCAGTCCAAGGGACTCTGAAGTGTCTTCTCCAATATCACAGTTCAAAAACATCAATTCTTCAGTGTTGAGCTTTCTTTATAGTCCAACTCTCACATCCATCCATGATCACTGGAAAGCCTAATAGACTTGACTAGATGGATCTTTGTTGGCAAAGTAATGTCTCTACTTATTAATATGCTGTCTAGGTTGCTGATAACTTTCCTTCCAAGGAGTAAGTGTATTTTAATTTCATGGCTGTAGTCACCATCTGCAGTGATTTTGAGCCACTCAAAATAAAATCAGCCATCGTTTTCATTGTTTCCCTATCTATCTGCCATGAAATGATGGGACCGGATGCCATGATCTTAGTTTTCTGAAAGTTGAGCTTAAGCCAACTTTTTCACTCTCTTCTTTCACTTTCATCAAGAGGCTTTTTAGTTCCTCTTCACTTTCTGCCATAAAGATGGTGTCATCTGCATATCTGAGGTTATTGATATTTCTCCCGGCAATCTTGATTCCAGCTTGTGCTTCTTTCAAACCAGCGTTTCTCATGATGTACTCTGCATATAAGATAAATAAGCAGAGTGACAATATACAGCCTTGACATACTGCTTTTCCTATTTGGAACCAGTCTGTTGTTCTATGTCCAGTTCTAACTGTTGCTCCTGACCTGCATATAGGTTTCTCAAGAGGCAGATCAGGTGGTCTCGTATGCCCATCTCTTTCAAAATTTTCCACAGTTTGTTGTGATCCATGCAGTCAAAGTCTTTGGTATAGTCAATAAAGCAGAAATAGATGTTTTTCGGAAAGTCTCTTGCTTTTTCGATGATCCAGCAGATGTTGGCAATTTGATCTCTGGCTCCTCTGACTTTTCTAAATCCAGGTTGAATATCTAGAATTTCATGGTTCATGTATCATAGAGCCTGGCTTGGAGAATTTTGAGCATTACTTTACTAGCTTATGAAATGATTGCAGCTGTGTGATAGTTTGAGCATTTCTTGCATTGCCTTTCTTTGGGATTGGAAGGAAAACTGACCTTTTCCTGTTTTCCCAATTTGCTGGCATATTGAGTGCAGCACTTTCACAGCATCACCTTTTAGGATTTGAATAGGCTCAACTTGAATTCCATCACCTCCATTAGCTTTGTTCGTAGTGATGCTTCATAAGGCCCACTTGGCTTCACTTTCCAGGATGTCTGGCTTTAGGTACCTTATCATACCATTGTGACTATCTGAGTCATGAAGTGTTTTTTTTTTTTTTTTTTTTTTTTTTTTTGTGTTTTTTTTTTTTTTTTTTTTTTCCTTTTTTTTTTTTTTTTTTTTTTTTT
>SJYA01000096.1:110848-128337 GCA_006410615.1 Neotragus moschatus | reverse complement strand
GCAGGAGGAGAAGGGGACGACAGAGGATGAGATGGCTGGATGGCATCACTGACTCGATGAACGTGAATCTGAGTGAACTCCAAGAGTTGGTGATGGACAGGGAGGCCTGGCGTGCTGTGATTCATGGGGTCTCAGAGAGTCGGACACGACTGAGCAACTGAACTGAACTGAATTGAACAACTTGTTTTATAGTAACTAAGAGTAGTTTAGAAATTCTTCTGTTATAAAAGCATTAAAAATTATTACCTAGGTAGTTATTTGGATCAATTTTGCATTTATTTCTCTCTTTAACAACTAGAATACTTTGTTCTTTATGAACACTGACATAGAAGACAGAGCAAGCAGCCACCTAGTGTGTTATATTAGGGTTTTGGAGACCTGAATCTAATTCATATGTGTATTAATTATTGACTGAATAAATTGGTTGAATTATCTACAAAAGAAGGTTTTCTTCTACTCCAGACTAGAGGATATGATATAAAGCAATGGTTCTTAAACTGGAATGATTTTTGTCCCCCAAGGGACAATAGGCAGTGTCTAAAGATGATTTTGGCTGTCAAAACTTTAGTGGTGAGTGCTATGGGATACTGAGATTTGCTATTGGCACCTACTAGGTACAGACCAAGGATTCTGCTGAACATCCTCTAGTGCACAGGAAAGCAGCTCACAACAAATAATCATCAGCCAAAATGCCAGTAGTACCAGAGGATAAGAGAGGTGTGACTGTTTCTCCTGGTTAAGGTGTTCAGATATTTGAGGGTGAAAGATGAACCTAAATGAAATAACTAGTAAATAACTGTTAAGCAGTGTTGTACATAAGGAAGTAGGAACAAGATAGTGGAAGACATCCACTTGCTGTACTACTGTCAGATCAGTCTGTGGAAGAGACAAATTCCAGACAGCTCTGGAATAAAAGTGGGCACGATTTAGTTTAGAAAAGACCAGTGGAAAGGTGGCAATCCTAAATGTAGCCAAAGCTTCTCGTATTAAAAGAAAAAAAACTTCCTTGCAGTGATGTTTACAATGGTGTAAATGAGAATGCAATCTAAATGTATAACAAGAGGGTGAATAGTTATAGAAATGAATCCCCCCTCCAAAAAAAAAAAATCAAACTAGCAGGTAAAAGAAAACAAATTGGCAGATATAATAAAAAAGAAACGGACTCATAGAGAATAAACTAGTGGCTACCAGTGGGGAGAGAAGAAGGGGGAAGGTCATGATAGGAGTAGTGGACTAAAATGTAGAAATTTCTATGTGNCCCCCCCCCAAAAAAAAAAAATCAAACTAGCAGGTAAAAGAAAACAAATTGGCAGATATAATAAAAAAGAAACGGACTCATAGAGAATAAACTAGTGGCTACCAGTGGGGAGAGAAGAAGGGGGAAGGTCATGATAGGAGTAGTGGACTAAAATGTAGAAATTTCTATGTGTAAAATAAACTACAAGAATATATTGTACAACACAGGGAAAAGAGCTGTTTAATAGTAACTATAAATTGTGACTAGTACGCTGTCCACCTGAAACTTATATTATATATCATTTGTATCTCAATAAAAAAGAGTTCCCTTTTCTCCGTTTTCCTCATACCCTCTCCAGCATTTACTGTTTGTACATTTTTTGATGATGGCCATTCTGACTAATGTGAGGTTGGTATCTCATTGNCACCTACTAGGTACAGACCAAGGATTCTGCTGAACATCCTCTAGTGCACAGGAAAGCAGCTCACAACAAAGAATCATCAGCCAAAATACCAGAAATACCAGAGGATAAGAGAGGTGTGACTGTTTCTCCTGGTTAAGGTGTTCAGATATTTGAGGATCAAAGATGAACCTAAATGAAATAACTAGTAAATAACTGTTAAGCAGTGTTGTACATAAGGAAGTAGGAAAAAGGTAGTGGAAGACATCCACTTGCTGTACTACTGTCAGATCAATCTGTGGAAGAGACAAATTCCAGACAGCCCTGGAATAAAAGTGGGCACGATTTAGTTTAGAAGAGACCAATGGAAAGGTGGCAATCCTAAATGTAGCCAAAGCTTCTCGTATTAAAAGAAGNAGGAACAAGATAGTGGAAGACATCCACTTGCTGTACTACTGTCAGATCAGTCTGTGGAAGAGACAAATTCCAGACAGCTCTGGAATAAAAGTGGGCACGATTTAGTTTAGAAAAGACCAGTGGAAAGGTGGCAATCCTAAATGTAGCCAAAGCTTCTCGTATTAAAAGAAGAAAAACTTCCTTGCAGTGATGTTTACAATGGTGTAAATGAGAATGCAATCTAAATGTATAACAAGAGGGTGAATAGTTATAGAAATGAATCCCCCCTCCAAGAAAAAAATCAAACTAGCAGGTAAAAGAAAACAAACTGGCAGATATAATAAAAAAGAAACAGACTCATAGAGAATAAACTAGTGGCTACCAGTGGGGAGAGAAGAAGGGGGAAGGTCATGATAGGAGTAGTGGACTAAAATGTACAAATTTCCATGTGTAAAATAAACTATAAGAATATATTGTACAACACAGGGAAAAGAGCTAATGTTTAATAATAACTATAAATTGTGACTAGTACGCTGTCCACCTGAAACTTACATTATATATCATTTGTATCTCAATAAAAAAGAGTTCCCTTTTCTCCGTTTTCCTCATACCCTCGCCAGCATTTACTGTTTGTACATTTTTTGATGATGGCCATTCTGACTAATGTGAGGTTGGTATCTCATTGTCGTTTTGACTTGCATCTCTCTAATAATGAGTGGCATTAAACATTTTTTCATGTGTTTATTAACCATCTGAATGGCTTCTTCTGAGCAATGTCTGTGTAGGTCTTCTGTCTATTTTTTAAATTGGCTTGTTTGTTTTTCTGATATAGAGTTGAATGAGCTGCTTGTCTATTTTGGAGATTAATTTTTTTGTCAGTTTTGTTTGCAATTATTTTTGCCCATTCTGAGGGCTGTCTTTTCATCTTGTTCGGAGTTTCTTTTGCTGGGCCAAAGCTTTTAAATTTAATTAGGTCCCATTTTTAAACTTTTGTTTTTGGTTCCATTACTCTAGGAGGTGGGTCAAAGAGGATCTTGCTGAGATTTATTTAAGAGTGCTCTGCCTACATTTTCCTCTAAGAGTTTAAAGTTTCTGACCTTACCTTTAGATCTTTAATCCGTTTTGAGCTTATTTTTGCATGTGGTGTTAGGAAGTGTTATAACTTCATTCTTTCATATGTGGACACAGCAGAGGAAGGAAAGGGTGGGATGAATTGAGAGCAACAATGATATATATACTGTCATATGTAAAATAGTTAGTGGGAAGGTGCTGTAACAACCCAGGGAGCCCAGACCAGTGCTCTGTGATAACCTAGAGGGGTGGGATGGGGGTGCAGTGGGAGGGAGGCTCAAGAGGAAGGGCAGATAAATATATATATATAATGTACATACACACACACACACACACACACATTTATGGCTGATCACGTTTTGTGTGGAAGAAACCAACATAACATTGTAAAGCAATTTTCCTTCCATTAAAAGTAAAAATCATAAAAATGAACAAAACAAAGGACTACTGGAACAGATTTACTTTTTCTAACAAAGATGCTTCTCATCTTCAAAACTGAAATTGTTAGCTTACTCGCTGCTGCTGCTAAGTCGCTTCAATCGTGTCTGACTCTGTGCGACCCCATGGACAGCAGCACACCAGGCTCCTCGGTCCACAGGATTCTCCAGATAAGAATACTGGAACGGGTTGCCATTTCCTTCTCCAGCTTACTTGATAGGGCAGTTCTGGAAATAAGTTTTTATAGAGTTTTTTACTTGAAAGCAATTGAAGCCCCAACTCAATAAGCATGCAGTTACTGACTACAAGAGTTCATTAACACTCATAGCATCTAGTAATATTGCAGTTTGACTATACAGTCCATGGAATTCTCCATGCCAGAATGCAGAGTGGGTATCCATTTCCTTCTCCAGAGGATCTTCCCAATCCAGGAAATGAACTCAGGTCTCCCACATTGCAGGATTAATTTTTCAATTTAGTCAGAAAAAGAAAGTTGCATCCAACTCTGTGATCCCAGAGACAGTAGCCTATCAGGCTCCTCTGTCCATGGTCTTTCCCAAGCAAGAATACTCAGTGGGTTGCCATTCCCTTCTCCAGGAGATCTTCCCAATCCAGGAATCAAACCCAGGTCTCCTGCATTACAGGCAGATTCTTCACAGTCTGAATATAGCAGGAAAGCCCTGTTTTACTCAGAGCAAAACCCAAATTCCTTAGAATGAACTCAAGCTCCACACCATTGCCCATCCACCCTCCCACTGTACCTGTCTGACTTTATCTCCAATTATAATCCTCCTTTCTATGCTATCTCTGTTCCAGCCTCACTGATTTCCTTGCTCTTCTGTCTGGAAACATCTAACCCTGATATCTATGTGGCTTACTCCCCCACCTCCATGAAATCTTGGCTTGAAAATCCTAGTAGATCTCCTCTCACCATTCTATTCAAAATTACAGCCTCCTCCTCTCCTACCCCACATTCTTACTCTCTTTCTCTACTTTTTAAATAGTACTTATCATCTTTTAATGTTGTGAACTTTTAAAATTTATTTACTTTCTGTTTAGTATTTGTTTTTAGCTGAAATCTAGAAAGAATATACTTTTGAAAAGAAAATAACTTTTGGTATTGTGTTCTTAATTTTTGCTCAGTTTTGATCATCTGAGAAAAATTGGACTCTTCAATGTACCAGCTTGTAGCTCCAACAGTAATCACTAATACTTGTTATAATATTCAAACAGCAAGTATTTATTGCTTAAATTATACTTTTTTACTTACTATTTAAAATGTCATATTGTAATACACAAACCATATATATAATACATTCTTGCATTCCTGAAATAATCAAGTGATTTTAGATTGGTTAATAGAATAATCACCAGACATATATTAATCTCTCCGAAATCCCTGTCTGTAGCTCAGTGACCTCTACTGAACACTAATGTTAGTCACTCAGTCATCTTCTACTCTTTGTGACTCCATGGCTGCAGCCCACCAGGCTCCTCTGTCCATGGAATTCTCCAGGTAAGAATACTAGAATGGGTAGCCATTCCCTTTTCCAGGGGATTTTCCTGACCCAGCGATTGATCCTGGGTCTCTCGCATTGCAGGCAGATTCTTTACCATCTGAGCCACCAGGGAAGCCCCATTGAACACTAGATCTATATAAATGACAGCTTCCATTAAGCATCTTAATATATTGTATACTAGACCTATACATTAAGCTGTTTAATGGATGCTGTCGTTTGGAACCTCAAACGCCATACCAGATTCGTAACTACTTTATTTTTCCCCTTGCCACAATAAACTTCTTTCAATACTTTGAACGAGACATGGTCTTCTTGCAGGTCTCATCTTCAATTCAGCCTGATTTTCCTAGACTTAGTTAGGTGGGCCACTGTTTCCATAGTGTCCTTTTAGCATTCATTGCAGTTTACCTCACGGTTTGTTGAATGTAAGCTCTCGGCAAGAGCAAGTACTCCATGAGTCTGTGTCTAGTGCTTAACGTATTAGTGCATAGTAGATGCTTATTATATATACATATTTGATCAGCTTAAAATAATGGAAACATAGTAACACAAATGCAGTGAAACATATCTTCAGAAACATTTAACTTGTCAGATATGACAAGTTAAAAGTATACACTATTAGATTACATATAATGTGATTTCAGTTTTGTAAAATAAGAAATATGCAAATTTTTACACCAAAAAAGTTTAGAAATATACCAAAATGTTTTGTTGGCAAAAAGACTATGGGATTAAAAAAAACCAAAAACTCTTCATTTTTCAAAGTGAATTTCTATTCAGTTTACAATCAGGAAAAGAAAACTGTTCTAAAAGGGAAATCAATATTCTTTTCTGTATTGCTAAAAAATAAAAAGATTAAAAAAGCATTATTTTACAATTCCTTTTAGTTATTTTCGTGTAAGGTTTTGACATTTTTATATTCTTTGTGACACATAAAACATTTTTCAAACTGGATCCACCAATCCTAAACTAATATAGCTTCTCCTAGGTTTGGAGAACACCCATGAATACTAATGTAATTCTATATTACATTATGTATCATATGTAATTCTCTATGTAATATAACTCCATCCTATCAGCTGTCGAGTTTTTTAAAAAGAACTGTTTCTCTCCTAAATAATTACTTCTGGAAATAGTCTTTTTTTTTTTTTAAGCCAGTTAGGACCTCAAAGATTTAGCAGTCTTTAACAGGATAAAGAATGAAAGAATACAAAATTTTAAAGGATATAAATTTCCTTATACTTTTATAGAAAAGATATGATACTATTAAAGAGGTACAGATCACGATTAAATGTGAATTACTTCACAGGGGAATAATGCACAAAATATATCCATTTTGCTACTTCATAGCTTAGTGAGTTTGGCTGGTCTATTAATATTCAGCCCTCTTTTATCTTTTTTACATCTTAATTGCATATTAAGTATTATTCTGAAGTGAAAAANGGGATGACAGAGGATGAGATGGCTGGATGGCATCACTGACTTGATGGACGTGAGTCTGAGTGAACTCTGGGAGTTGGTGATGGACAGGGAGGCCTGGCGTGCTGCGATTCATGGCGTCGCAAAGAGTCGGACACGACTGAGCGACTGAACTGAACTGATTCAACAATAGCTGATACAGTTCCTTCAGATGCTTGCAAAATACTCTGAAAGTGAAAAAGAACAATGAATGAAATATGGTCCTTATCTTTGAGGTGCTCACAGTCTATCAAAGGAGAAATATTACAAAAATATATAGGATAAACAGCACAAAAAAACCATTAGAGAGAACAGAAGTACTTAAGGCTCAATAGGATCTCAGTAAAGGTCATTGACGTCTGTATCTTTTACTTCTTTTCTGGTTCCAGCCATCATTTCTTACCTTGTTTGGTGTGACAGCCCCCAGCTGGTCACCATGCTTCTATCCCTGCCTTCCTGTAGTCTATTCTCAACACAATGGCCAGAAGTTACTTTCAAAAATATATTAGACAGTGTCCTTCTTTTGCTCAAAACTCTCCACTGGCTCCCCTTTTCTTTAAGAAAAGCACCAAAGTCTTTTCAAGTCCCTTCTATTTGACTTCTGCTTAACCAACCTCAAATTGCCTCTTTATTTTCATCTCTTTCATGCTCCCTTTTGNGAAGTTACTTTCAAAAATATATTAGACAGTGTCCTTCTTTTGCTCAAAACTCTCCACTGGCTCCCCTTTTCTTTAAGAAAAGCACCAAAGTCTTTTCAAGTCCCTTCTATTTGACTTCTGCTTAACCAACCTCAAATTGCCTCTTTATTTTCATCTCTTTCATGCTCCCTTTTGTTGAATTTCCTGTAGTCATGTTAATCATTTGATGTTTTTCAAGTGTACCAGTGTATTTACACTTTGGGGGCTTACACTTGCCTTCTCTCTGCTGGTGGCTCTTGACCCAGCATGATTCACTTCTTACTTCTTTTAAGTCTTGATCACATGTTACCTTCTCTATGCTGCCTACCCTGGCCAGACCATCTAGAATTACAACTTGTGCATTTAAACATTCGCTTTTCCCACATCCTGTCCTCATTTTTCTTACTTGTATTTCAATTAGCACTCTCTAACATGCTTATTTTCTCTTTCCCTCAGCCACAGATTATTTTATTCAATAACATGTTGAATACACTTAAAGAAGGATCTGGCATATATTACATGTCAGTAAATGATGAAGTAATGATTGAATCTTGTTTTCATCTAGTACAATCTTAGTTTTTACAAATGCAGGGTTCGTAATGATTCTTCTTGAATTCATTTGAAATTTTTATGTATGTTTTCTGTTAAAAATTGTGTCTTTTGTAACTAAATAACTTTTCAGCTAAAAGGAGAGAGAAAAGAACTTCTTTTTAGGAAATGTTTTCGACCAATTCATACAGTCAGTAAAAGAAAAGCTGGTTTCTAGCTGAAAAATCCTGCCTAAGAGTTTGACAGTTATTTGTTGGTATAATTATATGTTACTACTAAAGTAATACAATTTCATTTTTTAAAACTGGTGAATTCTTAAGACAATAATTTTGGGCTAACCTCAGCTAATTGTTCTGCATTCAAAATAATTACAATAATATTAAAAGAAATCATATAAAATGGAATTTATAAAGCTGTAGTCTTCAGTTTCATAAACTTATGACATTCTAGAAATCTTTGATTGCTGATGGAAGCACTAATAAGAGACTTTAGTCTCACTAATAGCTAAAGCATGTTCTGTTGGAAAGACACATTAGAGACAAATTAATTACTTGAGGAAACTGGAGCACCATTATTTCAATACAACATTTCAGTGACCTTAAAAAAGGGAAACAATGTACTAGTCACCAAGCTCAGTGACATTAAATGGTTTCTGCAATGCCTGGAAAAATTAATGAGTGCATAATTGTTCAATAGTCGTATAAATTTGGGCCCTTTTGCAATTTTCAGTGTGCTGCATCTATTAAACACTGATGGAGTGGGAAACTTGAATTGACTTGCATATTTTGTGGTATGGGGATTGCCTTGAGCTCTTTACACTTTGGGCAGTTCCAAATTATATAAAATGAAATGTATTTGCCAAGCAGTTGGGCAGAAACAGTTTAGTTTCTAACCATGAATATATGATCCTGAGCTTACAACAAGGAATCAGAATTCATTTTCAAGACAACCATAGCTCTTTTTCTCAGTGACACTTAAAGAAGTTAATGTTATTAAGGGAAAAAAAGACATGATGACAATAAAGATCTATTTGGAATTTTGAAAGATCCAGGGCTCCTCCCACTCTTCCCTGGAGAAATTATCCAATTGCTAATGTGCTTTGCAGAGGAATCTTCCAAAGTTCCTGAAGCCTAATTAGCTTTATTAAAAATACACTTCAAACTTGTTTTGAGTGGTGGGTTTACTGTGTGGAAAGTGATATAAACAATTATCAATTGAAAACAAGTAAATTTATCATCAAAGATGTTAGAATTACTCCAAAGAATAGATTAGTAAATTGGTCTTTCTTCTCAAATTGCCTAACAGGTGGGAGGTTTCAATTGGTGTCTTTTATGAACTCTTGGTTTGAAATGAAGAATGTGAGCTTCTTTCCACCCCCAATTATTTTATGTTCAATTTAATTTTCAGTTCTCAAAGATATTTCAAAGCGAGATACTGTTCTTTTCTTTCCTCTCTCAAAGTTTCATCTATTAACATTTGAAGTGTGTATGAAATGATAAGCATTAGCTAGGAACAAAGCAGGAAAGCAATTTGACTTTTACAGCTATATATTTGAAAAATTAATTAGTGCTTATAAATTCTTCCCAACTCCTTTTTTTCCTAAAAATTGAGTTTTGTTCTGAAATTGTGAGATTAAAGAGTAATTGTTGTATAAGCTGAAAATAGTGACTAAGGAAAGGTTTGGCTGAATTGATTCAACTTAGCATTTGGCCTCCTGTTTCCATCATTACAAACTAAATGAACTCATTTGGGCTGGAGATGAGTTACTGTATGCAACATGCTATGAAATCTTTAAGATATTCTGAACTGGAAAGACCCTATACAGTAGGAAGATCCTATCTCAAGAGACTGGGGATCAAATGCCAATTCTCCCACTTTTTGTGTGGCATTTTCTGCATCTCAGTTTCCTCATTGTAGCATGGATGTGATTTAACGTTTGAAATGACTGTAACGATTATGGAATATCATTGCATGGTGCTTCCTAATATTAGGACTTCATCTTGATCTCTTCTTCTCCATCATTTTGTCCTCCAGAGGACCAGTACTGACTGTTTGATGCAGAGATCAAGGACATATAACAGCTACTCTCTAGTGTAATTTTCAGATAAAGAGTATAATGTTGATGTCTGATAAACATGCAAGATGTGCAGTTTTTATATGGTTACAGCTTTGAAAACGATTTTTTTTGTCTCTATGGGATTATTCTTATATAAATCTGAGTTCACTTGAGGAAAGGTTTCAAAAAGCAACTGGGATATTTTTGGGTTGAAGGTATTCAAAGTTCTAAGTAAATCTTAAAAACAGAGTAATTTTCTTCCTTCAGATATCACTGTGATGGGAAAGGTTGGTCGGATGACTTCGATGAATATGAAATAGCTTAAATGAAAATATGAGGAGAAAACACCATCATACATATGTATTCTAGTTTACTTATAAATGTTAGCATTCTCTAGCTTCATTAAGAATAAGTCCTCTAAACTGAGAGTAAGTTAGCACAAAATCCAAGCAACCAATACCACTGCTTCATTAATATCATAATTCTCCCATTCTTCCTGTATGTTCAGAAGTCCTACCTACAATCCCAAAGTAAAGCAAACAAAAACAAAAAACAAACTAACCTCCAGTATAAATAATGAAAAAAAACCCAATATCAACACCAACTACAACAAAAAGCCAAGTCCAAACCATTGCTAGTAGATATTTAGAAATAATTGAGATCATTGACATCACCATGTTTCAGTAGGATGAAGACTCAGTTCATATGTAATTAGACAATATTGGAAAAGGCAATGGCACCCCGCTCCAGTATTCTTGCCTGGAAAATCCCATGGACAGAGGAGCCTGGAAGGCTGCAGTCCATGGGGTCACTGAGGGTCGGACACGACTAAGTGACTTCACTTTCACTTTCATGCATTGGAGAAGGACATGGCAACCCACTCCAGTGTTCTTGCCTAGAGAATCCCAGGGACAGGGGAGCCTAGTGGGCTGCTGTCTCTGGGGTTGCACAGAGTTGGACATGACTGAAGCGACTTAGCAGCAGGAGAAAATAGGAAGAATAAAACTTTAAACGCCAAAACTTTAATTTCTAAGACACTTCTACTATGACTTTAGTATCCTACTGAAAGTTTTGATAGCTTAATATTCATTCTTTAACTGAAAATTGTGTTTATTGAGAACTGTTATTTAAAATTTTTACATACCTCCTAATAAGTCAACTGCCATTTTAAAGACTATCTTTATTCTTATAACAGCCTACAAAAAGAAGAAATCTAGTTGAACCAATGAGGAAATCTGGTTTCAGAGTTCAAGTTATGTAAATTAAGGAACCAAGTTGCTAAATGGTAGGATCAGCTTCAAACCCTAATTCTAAACCTAGTGTTCATTTCATTCCACTATGGTTTCTTCCAATAATAGCTACCTTGCTTACTATATAGGATTATTGTACGCATCAAATAGAATAGTGTGTTTAATTTAAAGCATTTTATAAAACTGTGAAGTTCTGTGTATATATGTTAAATATATATGTGATCTTTCTGTTTTAGGGAGATTTGATGAGAAAGTAAGCCTCATACTGTCTAATTGAAAGATTTGATTTTTAGGATCATTTGGGAGGAGGTCAAAATATGGTCTCTCTAAGATGTTATTTTAAAACTTACATCACATTGGAAAGGGATTCATGGCTGTGCTTCTGTTATTTGCCTCATTTACAACATAAGTTATGGCAGTTGATTTCCTCTTTGTGATTTATATCTCAGGCCTAAATTCTCAGAGCTCCCTTATCTGAATACCCTATTTAATGCGGTCTTTTGGTTTAGACTACTCCCTACCATATTCCCCAATTGCAACATTTTAATACCATGTTATTATTTAAATTACTGATCCTTGCTATTGTTGTTTGCTTGCTTATTGTTTTCTTCTGGGGATATTGTCTTTTTTCACATCTCTAACCCTTGATATGTAGTTGTTATGTTGACTCAAATAGTAAAAAATCTGCATACGATGCAGGAAACTTGGGTTCAATCTCTGGGTCAGGGAGATCCCCTGGAAAAGGAAACCCACTCCAGTATTCTTGCCTGGAGAATTCCATGGACAGAGGAGCCTGGCGGGCTATAATCCATGTGATCACAAAGAGTTGGACATGACTGAGGGACTAACACACAACAAATATTTGTTGGAAGAATATTAAGCTATAGAGACTTCAATTCTATAGGTTGGCCACCAGCTAGCCATGTAATGTAGCAAGTTACTTAACTCTTGTGGACCTTAGAATTCTCATCTTTTAAAATAATAGCAAAACTATGGAATCCACAGAGTTTTCAGATACATTATTTTCTTAAAATAAGGAAATGAAAGAGNGCTCCAGTATTCTTGCCTGGAAAATCCCATGGACAGAGGAGCCTGGAAGGCTGCAGTCCATGGGGTCACTGAGGGTCGGACACGACTAAGTGACTTCACTTTCACTTTCATGCATTGGAGAAGGACATGGCAACCCACTCCAGTGTTCTTGCCTAGAGAATCCCAGGGACAGGGGAGCCTAGTGGGCTGCTGTCTCTGGGGTTGCACAGAGTTGGACATGACTGAAGCGACTTAGCAGCAGGAGAAAATAGGAAGAATAAAACTTTAAACGCCAAAACTTTAATTTCTAAGACACTTCTACTATGACTTTAGTATCCTACTGAAAGTTTTGATAGCTTAATATTCATTCTTTAACTGAAAATTGTGTTTATTGAGAACTGTTATTTAAAATTTTTACATACCTCCTAATAAGTCAACTGCCATTTTAAAGACTATCTTTATTCTTATAACAGCCTACAAAAAGAAGAAATCTAGTTGAACCAATGAGGAAATCTGGTTTCAGAGTTCAAGTTATGTAAATTAAGGAACCAAGTTGCTAAATGGTAGGATCAGCTTCAAACCCTAATTCTAAACCTAGTGTTCATTTCATTCCACTATGGTTTCTTCCAATAATAGCTACCTTGCTTACTATATAGGATTATTGTACGCATCAAATAGAATAGTGTGTTTAATTTAAAGCATTTTATAAAACTGTGAAGTTCTGTGTATATATGTTAAATATATATGTGATCTTTCTGTTTTAGGGAGATTTGATGAGAAAGTAAGCCTCATACTGTCTAATTGAAAGATTTGATTTTTAGGATCATTTGGGAGGAGGTCAAAATATGGTCTCTCTAAGATGTTATTTTAAAACTTACATCACATTGGAAAGGGATTCATGGCTGTGCTTCTGTTATTTGCCTCATTTACAACATAAGTTATGGCAGTTGATTTCCTCTTTGTGATTTATATCTCAGGCCTAAATTCTCAGAGCTCCCTTATCTGAATACCCTATTTAATGCGGTCTTTTGGTTTAGACTACTCCCTACCATATTCCCCAATTGCAACATTTTAATACCATGTTATTATTTAAATTACTGATCCTTGCTATTGTTGTTTGCTTGCTTATTGTTTTCTTCTGGGGATATTGTCTTTTTTCACATCTCTAACCCTTGATATGTAGTTGTTATGTTGACTCAAATAGTAAAAAATCTGCATACGATGCAGGAAACTTGGGTTCAATCTCTGGGTCAGGGAGATCCCCTGGAAAAGGAAACCCACTCCAGTATTCTTGCCTGGAGAATTCCATGGACAGAGGAGCCTGGCGGGCTATAATCCATGTGATCACAAAGAGTTGGACATGACTGAGGGACTAACACACAACAAATATTTGTTGGAAGAATATTAAGCTATAGAGACTTCAATTCTATAGGTTGGCCACCAGCTAGCCATGTAATTTAGCAAGTTACTTAACTCTTGTGGACCTTAGAATTCTCATCTTTTAAAATAATAGCAAAACTATGGAATCCACAGAGTTTTCAGATACATTATTTTCTTAAAATAAGGAAATGAAAGAGTGTGACTAAAAAACCATTTAAATTCTTTTCAATTCTAAAATTTAATGTATCTAAATTTTTGATGTATAGCTGATATTCAGTTGTTCTACATGCAATCACATAGAAATATGTGCAGATATGTATAAAAACATATAGGATTTGGAACACTTATACATTATTTCTTTTCTTCTGGCTGACTAGTCATATTACTTATGACCTAGGCGTTCTGTGACTATTATACCTGTATATTTGCTAAACAGTGCATAATTTTTAAGCTGCACAATATGATATTTTTAAAAGTATTTTTTCATAGAATTTTAGTTAGAACCTTGATTAGAATTATGATCAATGATCAACAATGTAAGCCATGACTTCGAGTCGATTCAGATAGTAATCATCCACTCCTCACTGTTTCTTTCAATCAGAGTCATTTGTATATCATGCTTTATTCCTTTTTCTTTTTTTCTAAAATAGCAAGTTAGGCTTCTGTAAGGATAACACCATGCTGAAAACTAATTTAAAAAGTGAAGAACACAAGATTTTTGGTGATGACACTACTGGTGAGATTGCTAAAANTTGTATATCATGCTTTCTTCCTTTTTCTTTTTTTCTAAAATAGCAAGTTAGGCTTCTGTAAGGATAACACCATGTTGAAAACTAATTTAAAAAGTGAAGAACACAAGATTTTTGGTGATGACACTACTGGTGAGATTGCTAAAATACATTTCATTATTGAGTTAAGGAATCATGTTCTAGAAGACCAGAAAGACCAGAGAGGAAACTCAGTGAATATAATTTCATTCAATATTTATTTTCAAGTTTCCTTAGGATTTAGAATGTTATCAAATAGTTTTTAGAGTAAACTTAACTGTTTTTCCTATAGCTGTTGCAACTCTTTATCTAAAATTCTTGGAGAGGTAAGTTGAGCAGCAAATTATATTTTTGCTTTCAGTCATTTACTAATTAAAATTTTTTTTACAATTTATGCCTCTTCAAATATACATTTTAAGTGTAAAAATTTAGAATCATAATTCTTGTTTCATCACAAGAAATAAGATTGTCTGTATTTACTTATTTTAAAATAAATATCTAAGAACCCATCATCCACTACAAAAACTAGTACCCTACACTGTCCCAAATGATCTCAGACCTGCTTGTATCATAAATGTATGTAATTTCTCTACCCAACTACTCTGTTATCCTGATTTTTATCCTTACCATATATCTCAGTCTCATCGACTACCCTTAGTCTGTAAGCTATGTCTTGCTAAAATGAATGATCTTTTATACTTCTTTGGTTCCAAGCATCAGAAATTGATGCTAGTTAATCAGAATTCACTAGAATTAATTAGATTTAAGAGAATTTAATGAAATTAAGTAGAAATAACTGGAAGAATTAACTTTTAGTCAATTTGAAAAAAAATATTGTTTTGGATATGAGAGCTTAAGCAATGGAATAAGGATCAGGAATCAATCTTTAAAGGACAGGAANTAGTCTCTTTCTGCATGCTCTCCTTGAGTAATTCTGGCTAATCTTTTGTCTTTGGCTAATATGTACATGTTGTTGGCTGATAACCCAACCTCTTTCCTATGTGCTGGGCTTTTTATATTCAGCTACAGACATTGCAAAAATCTCAAAAATCCTTATACCATGAACCAACAACTGCCACCTCTGTGAAACAAAATCCCGAACAAAGAAAATAAAGTAAAATAAATAAATGCAACAAAGAGATGCCTTCCTTTTCTCTCTTATTCGTGTCATGATTTCCCCAGTCACCTAATCCCCAAACTGCTGCATTTCCAGTCAGTGAGATGTTCTAACACTTTAATGGTCTTTTATTTATTTACGTATTTTAAAAATTATGTATTTACTTCTTTAGTTTTGGCTGCACCGAGTCTTTGTTGCTGCGCAAGGGTTTTTCTCTACTTGTGGTGTATAGGTTTTTCATTGGTGGCTTCTCTTGTTGTGGAGCATGGCCTGCCTCTAGGCATGAGGGCTTCAGTAGTTGTAGCATGCAGGCTTAGATGCCTTATGGCATGTGGATCTTTCCAGACCAGGGGTCATATTCAGGTCCCCTTCATTGGCAGGCAGATTCTTAACCACTGAACCACCAGGAAAGCCCCATTAATGATTGTTTAAATCCATCTCTTTCTCTGTACTAATGCCTAAGCTAAAGGAACCCATCTTCTCCCACACAAATTATTAAGGTCTCTTTTTACGATGCCACTAGAACGACTTAAAAATAGAAAGACAAATTTTATTGTATTATGTTTTTGCTTGAAAATTGTCAGCGGCTGTCTGTTGCTTTCTAAGCTTCATCACACTCTTTCCAGCAGCACTGACGCTTCCTTTCTCATGTCTTCTACCTGTCCTTTGTAAGCTTCTTGCTGGCAGAGCCCTCAGCCCCTCCCACCTCATACTCTAATCATCCCCAGGCCCCTCTCCTGGTTCTACAGTGCACTGACCCCTGGGGGAACCCTCTCTGCTACTGCTTCTTAGCTCTAGATTCCCTACTTANACTCTTTCCAGCAGCACTGACGCTTCCTTTCTCATGTCTTCTACCTGTCCTTTGTAAGCTTCTTGCTGGCAGAGCCCTCAGCCCCTCCCACCTCATACTCTAATCATCCCCAGGCCCCTCTCCTGGTTCTACAGTGCACTGACCCCTGGGGGAACCCTCTCTGCTACTGCTTCTTAGCTCTAGATTCCCTACTTACTCTTTGAGATTCAGGCCAAGTATCATTTCTTCTGTGAAGTTTTCCCCTCCCCAAAGTCATTCTCCTTCTATTTCTGCCTATATTATAGAGTTAGTCACTTCCTAATTTGGATTCATGCCAATGGGATAATAGAATTCATTACATTGCTTTGTAATTATTTTATCTTAAATTTCACTTGTGAGAATAAGTATGTTTCCTTGTATTGATTAAACCACAGATAATGAGAAACTCCACTTTGATTACTAACCCCAATTCCAATCTCTTNAACGGGATAATAGAATTCATTACATTGTTTTGTAATTATTTTATCTTAAATTTCACTTGTGAGAATAAGTGTGTTTCCCTTGTATTGATTAAACCACAGATAATGAGAAACTCCACTTTGATTACTAACCCCAATTCCAATCTCTTTCCAAAAAGTAACCTTGCTTATCTTCCTAATATGTAAGTTTGTAGATAATTGAAATATAATTTGCATATATACATAAAAATAGAGTCAATTTTAAAATCTTTCTTGAACTCTAATTGATTTAAGATAAATTATACATATTTAAAGTATTTGATTAATTTTAACATCTATGTATATCTGTAAAACTGTCCAAGTTTCCTTCTGTCACTTTCTAATTGCTCTCTCCCAACATTTTCTGACCCCCGTAGCCAGTCAACTACTGTGTTGTCTTCTGTCATTGGGTGTGTTCAGACTAAGTCGCTTCAGTAGTGTTGGACTCTTTGTGACCCTATAGACTGTAGCCAGACAGGCTGCTTTGTCCATGGGATTCTCTAGGCCAGACTACTGGAGTGGGTTGCCATACCCTCCTCCAGGGGATCTTCGTGACCCAGGGGGTCAAACCCATGTCTCTGATGTCTCCTACATTGGCAGACAGATTCTTCACTACTAGTGCCACCTGGGAATCCTCTTTCTGTCATTATATTTATATTTTCTAAAATTTTATATGAATGGGCTCATACAATATGTAGTATTTTCTTTTCTAGCTACTTTTACTCAGCAAAATTATTTTGAGGTTCATCCATATTGTTGTATTCTTTTTTATTGCTGAGTAACAGTCCATCAGCCCTGGGATTTCTTTGGAAAGAATGATGCTAAAGCTGAAACTCCAGTACTTTGGCCACCTCATG
>SJYA01000096.1:92241-110259 GCA_006410615.1 Neotragus moschatus | reverse complement strand
GGCAGAAATGTATAGATAGTGATTCTTTTCACCCAGATTAAGGGAAGGTCTTTCCTGAGAGAGTTTGCATGTGTTTTGCCTGGAGTTCTATGATCAGCATTGGTCCTAGAATGTAACTTGTATTAGACCCTCTCCTAGTTAAACTTCAATGACTTGTGGAGTGCTATAAATAGGAACCTAGGCCTGTGAAGTTTCATTCTTCTGTTGTTTTCCTTTGATCCCTGGAATTTTTTTCTTTTTATAAGTTCACCTATGCATTTAAAAGCATATTTATTACATTTTATTCACTACATTTATTTACCTCGTCTACATTTTTTCTGGAAAGGAACATTAATGCTTTTTATTTGATATATAAATGTTTCAGTATGCTTTATCATTTTATTTTGGGGCCCTGTCTTCTCATTTGTAATTTAAGATTCTCAGATATTGAAAAAACATTCTGAGTTCTACTAAGCCCTAGTTTTATACATGAATTGTTTCTTGTGCTTCTCTGAAGTTTACAAATCCATTTATATTTAACTTGCTACAATATATGCACTTTTTACTGTTAGTAAATATCGCAATAAATGCTTTAGAAATGCTTTCCATGGACATATATTATTCTGTTCACTTTGGTTTGGTCATGTATTTTCTTAAAGGTCCTAGATTTCATATGCCTGCTGATGGACTTACTATATGAACATTGGTAAACTCAGTGGGTAAAAATTTCCAGGTTCCCCTCAAAAGTCACATCTCTAAGTCTGGGAAAGTAAGGAAAGTCATTTGACGGCATGTACCATGATGACAGCTATCTACAGGGAAGTGTCCTAGGAGTAACTCATCCTTCATTTTTGTTTGGAATGAACTCACAGGAAAGATATGATACTAGGCTGAAAATGGATTAATTTTCATCTCTGAGAAATGAACTAAAATTAGTGTAAACTCATAATAACAAGTAATAAAAGTATCTTAGACTGAAAAGTGAAGAAGGCAATGGCACCCCACTCCAGTCCTCTTGCCTGGAAAATCCTATGGACAGAGGAGCCTGAAAGGCTGCAGTCCATGGGGTCGCTGAGGGTCAGACACGACTGAGTGGCTTCACTTTCAGTTTTCATTTTCATGCATTGGAGAAGGAAATGGCAACCCACTCCAGTGTTCTTGCCTAGAGAATCCCAGGGAAGGGGGAGCCTAGTGGGCTGCCATCTACGGAGTCACACAGAGTCGGACACGACTGAAATGACTTAGCAGCAGCAGCAGCAGATTGAAAAGTGATGACGATTTGATTGAATAATGGATCCAAAAAATGGAGACCAGAGAGGGTTTATCTGGCATGCTATAGAAGAAAGGATGCTCTAACAGAATGATATATCTACTTTTACCAGAGGCAAGGACTTTAGTCTGTTAAAACATGATTGGAATAACTAGTCCCTTATATATATTGNGACGATTTGATTGAATAATGGATCCAAAAAATGGAGACCAGAGAGGGTTTATCTGGCATGCTATAGAAGAAAGGATGCTCTAACAGAATGATATATCTGCTTTTACCAGAGGCAAGGACTTTAGTCTGTTAAAACATGATTGGAATAACTAGTCCCTTATATATATTGGGGCTTCCCTGGTGTCTCAGATGGCAAAGAATCCACCTGCAATGCAGGAGACCCAGATTTGATCCCTGGATGGAGAAGATCCCCTGAAGAAAGGAATGGCTATCCACTCCAGTGTTCTTGCCTGGAGAATTCCATGGGTAGAAGAACCTGCGGGTTATAGTCCTTGCTGTTGCAAAGAGTCAGACACAACTGAGTGACTATCACTTTCACTTCTTTCACTTTTATATGTCTATTATTTTCAAAGGTGATGTGACCAAATATATTCACTAATTTAAAAACTGTACCCCCCTATTTATTTATATAACACATACATATGTGTGTATGCATACACACACATATGTGTGTAAACTAAACATTCTAAACACAAATGAATTTGTCCTTATTGTTTCAGAGTCTCCATTAGGCCTCAGAGAATATTGAGGTGTGAACACCATTTATCTTTAATTGAAATGACTTGTTTTATGAGATCTTATGTCTGCTTTTCTTTTTTGAATGGGAGTTAGCTATTTGTGTCTCTTTTCTGTGTTAGCTGTGGTTTCTTGCTTCTGGTATTGTGACTCCTTTTAACAATCCCCTTTGCTTTTAATTTGCTATTTATAATCACCTGTGGCTTGTTTCAAACCAGGTAATCCCAATTAAAAGTTGTTCAAAATCTGAAAACATATTTGAATGAATAATTTTATTTTTTCCTGAAATTAAGATTGATTCAATTTGCCAGCTTTGTAACATCAATGGTAAATTTGCCACACTGAGGTCCAGAATCTAAATGACAGGGCTGTAAAACCCAGGCTGAAATTTCCTCTTGTCTTCCTCATTATGTTACTTTTTATGGCATTTGTTTTAAATTCAACAACAGTTTGAGAAACAATCAAAGACTACAATAAATCCAAAACAATCAAGATGATAGTTTTGCTGAATAAATATGCTGTGTCTGCATCAGTCATGATGAACAATGTAAACCTGACATCATTCATCCTGTTTCACTTTTTGGCAAAGAGTTGATAAGTTTTAAAAACTTTCTTAGATTTTATGACAGTTTTGCTGATGTGGGGATACAAAAACTGCAGGCCTAGGTGTTGAAAATAAAAGCTTTTGAAATGTGAAGTGTGCAGTATTGAGATAGTTATAATTCCTGAAGTTTCTTCATAAACATTTATTTTTTATTATCTTGGAGGCCCACGTTTCAATTTTCAATTTAAATTCAAGTATATTCAATGCTTTGAATTCAGTTCTGGGTTTAACTAATGAAAGAAGTGAGAGTTGAGTACTGTTTCCCAGGCTTGGCTGCAGATTAGAATGACCTAATGAGCTTTTAAAATTCTTAATACCCCAGACCAGTTAAATCAGAGTATTCTGGGATGTGAAGCAGGCGAAAGTGCTTTCTAAAGTGCACTAATTGATTTCATCATGAAACCAGAGAACTGTGGCTTAGTGATAAAGCCTTGTAGGATTAGTGCCATCACAGGGCCTGACAGGTGCCATTGTAAACACACATCTCGGAGTCCAGCTAGGCCATTCTGGGCTGTCAATATGTTCTTTTTTGAATATAATTTTATTTATTTATTTATTTGGCTGAGGCAGGTCTTCGTTGCTGTGTGTGGGTTTTCTCTAGTTACAGCGAGCAGGTGCTATCCTTGCTTGCAGTGCGTGGGCTTCTCATTGTGGTGGCTTCTGTTGTTGCAGAGAGCATGCAGGCTTCAGTAGTTATGGCGCGTGGGCTCAGCTGTTCCATAGTATGTAGAATCTTCCCAGCACAGGGAATGGACCTGTGTCCCCTGCCTTGGCAGGCAGATTCTGACCCACTGTACCACCAGGAAAGTCCTTTGGAATGTTCTTGTTTAACTCCTCATATAATATCATGGATGTCTGTTCTAAAACCTTTGCAAACTGTCTGTATCATATCATTTCACCCTTTATGTTTTCACTCTTAGCAGATGATTAAACTTCCTACCCCCGCCTCAAAAAAAGGCAGTCACCTGGGATGAAATTGCTTAATTTTTCCTCATTACCTGTCACCTCCTGGGTCGCTCCTTCTTTCTCAGTTACCACCTTGACTGCATCTCTTTGTCTTCTAGGACTTTGCTCAGGTCGATCCCCCATCCTTTGTCTCCACTCCTGTTTCGATGGGCTGTTCCTTGGCCAGCCTTCCTGTCAAGCTGCTCGCCCCCTCTAATTCTCTCATTCTCTTCTCCTCCAGACCACTCGAATGTCTAATCTGTAGTCAACATCTCAGCATCCTCAAAATGAACACTAGTCAGGTTTCCACTCTCACGCTCTACCAATAAGACGTTCCTAAAAGTCATCATCAATGACTTCCAATGGTCAGTTCCAATAATCTCTTTCACTCTTCTCACTAGACCTCTCTCTTTTGCTGAAACTCTTGACCTCTCCACCTCTCCATTGCTTTTTACGTACTCTCGATCCCTAGCTGCCACAATCCCTCTTCTCAATCAACTTCTTTCTTTTTCTCTGGCTGTATCTCAAGTGTTTTTGTGCTATGGGGTTCTGCTCTCAGCTAATTTCTAGTCTCTTTCTGCATGCTCTCCTTGAGTAATTCTGGCTAATCTTTTGTCTTTGGCTAATATGTACATGTTGTTGGCTGATAACCCAACCTCTTTCCTATGTGCTGGGCTTTTTATATTCAGCTACAGACATTGCAAAAATCTCAAAAATCCTTATACCATGAACCAACAACTGCCACCTCTGTGAAACAAAATCCCAAACAAAGAAAATAAAGTAAAATAAACAAAGAAATGCAACAAAGAGATGCCTTCCTTCTCTCTCTTATTTGTATCATGATTTCCCCAGTCACCAAACCCCCAAACTGCTGCATTTCCAGTCAATGAGATGTTCTAACACTTTAATGGTCTTTTATTTATTTATGTATTTTAAAAATTATGTATTTACTTCTTTAGTTTTGGCTGCACCAAGTCTTTGTTGCTGCGCAAGGGTTTTTCTCTAGTTGTGGTGTGTAGGTTTTTCACTGTGGTGGTTTCTCTTGTTGTGGAGCATGGCCTGCCTCTAGGCATGAGGGCTTCAGGAGTTGTAGCATGCAGGCTTAGATGCCTTATGGCACGTGGGATCTTCCCAGACCAGGGATCATATTCAGGTCCCCTTCACTGGCAGGCAGATTCTTAACCACTGAACCACCAGGAAAGCCCCATTAATGATTGTTTAAATCCATCTCTTTCTCTGTACTCTAATGCCTAAGCTAAAGGAACTCATCTTCTCCCACACAAATTATTAAGGTCTCTTTTTACGATGCCACTAGAACGACTTAAAAATAGAAAGACAAATTTTATTGTATTATGTTTTTGCTTGAAAATTGTCAGCGGCTGTCTGTTGCTTTCTAAGCTTCATCACACTCTTTCCAGCAGCACTGACGCTTCCTTTCTCATGTCTTCTACCTGTCCTTTGTAAGCTTCTTGCTGGCAGAGCCCTCAGCCCCTCCCACCTCATACTCTAATCATCCCCAGGCCCCTCTCCTGGTTCTACAGTACACTGACCCCTGGGGGAACCCTCTCTGCTACTGCTTCTTAGCTCTAGATTTCCTACTTACTCTTTGAGATTCAGGCCAAGTATCGTTTCTTCTGTGAAGTTTCCCCCACCCCAAAGTCATTCTTCTTCTATTTCTGCCTATATTATGGAGTTCGTCACTTCCTAATTTGGATTCATGCCAACGGGATAATAGAATTCATTACATTGTTTTGTAANGCCCTCAGCCCCTCCCACCTCATACTCTAATCATCCCCAGGCCCCTCTCCTGGTTCTACAGTACACTGACCCCTGGGGGAACCCTCTCTGCTACTGCTTCTTAGCTCTAGATTTCCTACTTACTCTTTGAGATTCAGGCCAAGTATCGTTTCTTCTGTGAAGTTTCCCCCACCCCAAAGTCATTCTTCTTCTATTTCTGCCTATATTATGGAGTTCGTCACTTCCTAATTTGGATTCATGCCAACGGGATAATAGAATTCATTACATTGTTTTGTAATTATTTTATCTTAAATTTCACTTGTGAGAATAAGTGTGTTTCCCTTGTATTGATTAAACCACAGATAATGAGAAACTCCACTTTGATTACTAACCCCAATTCCAATCTCTTNAATTTTTGTAGTTCCTAGTGCTATTTGGATACATTTCTGAATTATTTTAATCAGTATAAATCTATGCTACCCAAAATCTTTCATAGCTAACAAGTGGCTCAATGTTATATCCACAGAAAATTCCAGTAGGTTTGGGTATTTGTATATTTAACAATAATTTATTAAATTCCTAGTAGGGAAAAAAGCTTTAAAAGCTTAAATTCCTAGTAGGGAAAAAAGCTTCCTAGTAGGGAAGATTTTTAAGTTAATCTTCAATAAACTGTCTTAAAGTATCATGACAATGAGTAACCAAAGAAAAAGACAGCCTCAACTCATATATGAATATACTCGAAACTGTTTAATTTCATCAACTTCTGATGATACAAGTTCATCTTTTTCTAGTAATGGAGGGCCTTGTGATGGTATAAAATCTATTACCTTCACTTAGTAATTCAACACTTACTTGAAGAATACCCAACTCAACAGTCTACTGAATCATATGGAGTCCTTGGCTTTTAAAACTCTCAAAGGGTGACTTTTAAAGGCTTTGGTTACATATACGAATATTTTTTCTAGGTAAATGCTTCCTGGAGAACTAAGCTCTGCAAAAGTGAGATTCTAAAGTAACTGAAAGTTAAGCATTTCAAGTAAAAACTGCTTTAATTTCAGCCATATATGATGGAAGCATTTATAAAAGGAAATATACATATTATACATAGTATAATCATACTTATATCTATCCCTCTGAGTTAGGAACATCAATTAAGAATTGCTGTGGTATAGTGACTCTGAAGACAACTGAATGAATTTTGTTTGGCCTCCTCTTTTATTGCCAGAACATCTCATTTCACTACTCAGTGTACACATCTATCTTTGGCAGTCCTCCTTTTCTTCCTAATTGTTTTTTGTTTCTAATTTGTTTCAGGACTGGGAAATCATATAGCTAAACTTATTTAATTACATGTAAAGTAGAAATAGTAGTCTTTAAATAAGTACCTGAAAGAATTTAATCTTATGAGATTTGTTAGAAATATTTTTCCTCCTTATGGACTTTTTAAATTTATTTGCTGGTTCTGAACACTTTAAATTTCTGTTCTATGATTTCAAGATCAACAAGTTATTACTACACTTTCTATAAAAACTTTGACTTAAACTTTTTTTGTTATGTGGACTCAAGATGAATAGAATTACTATTAATATTAACCAATTCAAATCTTCATATCTTAGATAAACATAGCCTATTTTATAGGCTATGAAACATGAAATAGTTATGAAACATAAACTATTTCAAAGCTGAAGAAAGCCTTAGGGAACATTATTCCAAGAAAGATTTTTTTTTATCTTACCATAAAAAATAATTTTTGAAAGAGTCATCTAAAAAGGATATTGAATATCTTGCTCTAAGAACAAGGGATATTAAAAAGTGTGATATGAATCTCGCTCAATCTGGTTGTCCTGATTCTGGTTGACTAGAAATTGAATCTGGAGTTTCCTAATATTAAAACTAAGTATAGTTTTTATCCTGCATTTATTTAAAATTATCTTCATAATCTTCAATAAACTGTCTTAAAGTATCATGACAATGAGTAAGCAAAGAAAAAGACAGCCTCAACTCATATATGAATAGACTCGAAACTGTTTAATTTCAAGCAAGGTTAAGAATCTACAAATGGGTCATTAATCACTTAATATTAATGACAGAAATATGGTTCCTAAATTTAGAAGAGATAGTCACACTCATCAAAAACAGGACTGTTTTATGTTTTAATGTAGGAAGTAGTTTTAACATAGTAATATAGAAGATAAGCTACTGAACTTACAGGAAGAAATAACCCCAGTGATGATACAATTACACAGTTAGTGAGCTTTGAAATCATATAATCTTCTTTGGAGAAACTGAATCTTAAAAAATTTGAGTAAATTTTCCACGGTCCATGGAAAGTATTTTCTTTCTTTATTTATTTAGTCCTCACATATCTATTGTATATCTAGTGTTCCAGGAAGAATCTAAGGCCCTTGGACTACACCATTTAAAAAAAAGACTTCTAAGATGTTCAGAATCTACTGGCAAAAATGAGACTACTATCCAACATCAGAATGAGACTTCTGAGGCTTTCCAATATATTTTGTCACACTTATTTGCTGGTATCAAATACTTCAGAAAACCCTGATTCTATTCTGAGTACTCTAACTTTGGATAAATTATTTTCAGGTCCTTAGGACCTATTTCCCATTTTTAACCTAAAAATAAGCTGCTCGGTCTTTTTCTGGGCTACTTTAACAATAATAATATAATATGTGTGAAAAAATTTTTGAATTGTGCATATAGAGTAACCGGAAATAGAACAAAAGTTTAAAGTTTTATCTAAGTTCACTCAGATAGCAGGATTTCCAGATTTCCTGACCACTGTGTCAGAAAGCTATTGTTCTTATCTACTGCTATTGTCCTTCCTTTGGTTCAGTTCAGTTCAGTCGCTTAGTCGTGTCTGACTCTTTGCGACCCCCTGAATCGCAGCACGCCAGGCCTCCCTGTCCATCACCAACTCCCAGAGTTCACTCAGACTCATGTCCATCAAGTCAGTGATGCCATCCAGCCATCTCATCCTCTATCAGTCCCTTTTCCTCCTGCCCCCCAAATTAATTATTTTAATAGATGATTTATAATATATTTTGTGGTATCATATTCTAACAGTTCATCTTGGACCCTGAATTTAAACTAATTAGAATTTTATTTAAAATAAGAAAACAACGCTTCCCTGATGGCTCAGCAGTAAAGAATCTAATTGCCAATGCAGGAAACACAGATTTGATCCCTGGGTCAGGAAGATCTCCTGGAGTAGGAAATAGCAACCCATTCCAGTATTCTTGCCTGGGAAATCCCATATACAGAGGAGCCTGGCTGGCTATCGTCCATGGGTTTGCAAAGAGTCAGACATAACTTAGTGACTAAACAAAGACAATAACAACAAATAAGGAAGCAAGTACATAATCATTCAAAAATTTTCATTTAAGGAATAAATTAATTTAGTGCTTTTAGTATTAGGTGCCTTTTCAAGCATTACTCCACATTATGAATTCAAGTTAAAGTCGTTAAAAAGATTTTGTTTTCTAAAAGTGAAAGTTGTACAATTCAAGATTCCATATCTCCTAAATTCCTGTTTATTTCTCTTTGCTCACCAATCATATTTCTTTTCATTAATATTTCCCAAACTTTTAAATGTATTTGATTTAAAATCTACTAATAAACCAGCTTCCCTGGTGGCTCAGATGGTAAAGAATCTGCCTGCCAATGCAGGAGACAGGGTTTGATCCCTGGGTTGGGAAGATCTCCTGGAGAGGAAACGGCAACCCACTCCAGTATTTTTGCCTGGAGAATCCTACGGATGGAGGAGCCTGGTATACTACAGTCCATGGGGTCACAAAGAGTCGGACACGACTGAACAGCTTCACTTTCACTTTTCTTCTTTCAATAAATCAGCTAACCAACAAATACCAACCATGCACAAGCTACTTGACCAAGCAATTAAAAGTCTTGAAATATGCCTCTGATGTATGCTTCTATCTGAGGGAATAAATGAGACTTCAGTCCTCAAAGGAATACTTCTCATTATCTTGGATCAAATAATCTTTTACTGAAAAGAAAGGGCAGAAAATACCATCTGCCTTAAGTAAATAACTTTAAGGATGGCTTAAAATTTTTTCAAAAGAACAAAGCTATGAAGTGCTATGCATAATATATGCTAATTTGTATGATGCAATATTAATAAAGTATAAACATTTTAATGTCTGAAATCAGGCCAGTTTCCTGAGCTTTGAAGAGGGATAATTATTTAGTTTTAAATTTATCTAATTTTATTTAAAATAATAATGCTATAAGCATAATGACTTTGCTTGATATTAGAACAAGCTCAAGGCCAAGGAGTTTTTATCATGGTTACCTTACTCACTAGATACCTGACTCTATGCTATATTTTTACTTTTTCTAGACCTTAGAGCAGAATGAGTTTTCCAACTGTAAACTGGGGATAAAGCTGAATACCTTAAGGAAAGCAAAAGACTCATTCAACACACCAAGAATTGTAAGCAAGTCAAATTCAAGATGTATATCCTGAATAGTTTGCTTTGGAAATGAACCGAGATCATTCTGTCATTTTTGAGACTGCAACCAAGTCTGCACTTCGGACTCTTATTGACTGAGGGCTACTCCATTTCTTCTATGGAATTCTTGCCCACAGTGGTAGATATAATGGTCATCTGAATTGAATTTACCCATTCCCACCCATTTTTAGTTCACTGATACCTAAAATGTCGATGTACAGTCTTGCCATCTCCTGTTTGACCATATCCAATTTACCTTGATTCATGGACTTAATATTCAAGGTTCCTGTGCAATATTGTTCTTTACAACATTGGACTTTACTTTCGCCACCAGATACAACCACAACTGAGCATTGTTTCTGCTCTGGCTTTGAAATTTAGCCACTCAGTCGTGTCTGACTGTAGCCCACCAGACTCTTCTTTCACAAAATTCACCAGGCAAGAATACTGGAGTGGGTTGCCATTTCCTTCTCCAGGGGATCTTCCCAACCCAGGGATTGAACCCAGGTTTCCTGCATTTCAGGCAGATTCTTTACTGTTTGAGCCACAGGGAAGCCCTGCTTTGCCTTAGCCTTTGATGATAATTGAGCAAAAAAATGTTAGGAATACATGCTACATATAACTGTGATTAAAAATATTACTGGGAAATTAGTTTACGCACACACACCCCCTCCAACCCCACCCCCAGTAACTGATTCCAAGGCTGTATCCTTAGAGCTCTGATGTCTGCTGCTGCTCATGTGCTGGAGGCTGGCTTACCCTTGCAGCCAATGGATTGTTGATAAGTGGCCAGCTGTGGGATGGCTTGCTCCTCGCACACCAACACGTTGGAGGACCTAGTGTATGTGTGTCTGTGGTATGACAAGGGCAGCCATTGATCTGGGACATGCTTTAATTCTGGTTACCATGAGAAACTTAAACTCCAACTCCCTGTTCCTCCAACCTTGCCTCAGGGTAAAGTGAAGAAGTCTGAGGGCTTCTTTGGTGGCTCAGATGATAAGGAATCTACCTGCAATGCAGGAGACCCGGGTTCGTTCCCTGGGTCAGGAAGATCCCCTGGAGAAGGAAATGACAACCTACTCCAGTATTCTTGCCTGGATAATTCCATGGATAGAGGAGACTGGCCGGCTACAGTCCATAGGATCGCAGAAAGTCAGACCTGACTGGCAACTAACACTTTCTTCTTTGATTCTGGTTCCCATGAGAAACTTAAAACTCCAATTCCCCGCTCCTCCAACTTTGCCTCAGGGGTAAGGGAAGAAGTCTGAGGACAATGTCATCACTGTGACATTCACCACTTTTTATGATCCTGCCCATGCTCCAGTTAAACAGGGACACATTTGCAGTACTCACTCTGTAGGTTCCAGCTGAATCGTAATACTCTTTCCTCTGTTGTGGATGACTCCACTTTGGCAGTGTTTAAAGAGAGAGGAGCAGTCAGGAAATGTGCCAGAGTCCTAGATTCCCCAATGCTGTCTCAAACTTCTCATTCTGTCTCTGGCCGTGATGAACTTTTTTAGTTCCTGGAAAACACTGGACTCTCTTTTACAACATGACTTCTGTAGATGCACCACCATCTGTCTCAAATTTCTTTCTTAAAGTCACTATCTTTTCCCTTCTTAATTCCTTCTTATCCTTTAATTTCTAATGTAAAAACTACTTACTGGGGCAAGGTACCTCTCTTTTTTTCATGTGGTTTTACAGCAACTCAAGTGCCATTTCTTACAGGCCTTATCTACATAACAATTTTATTATCTTTGCGATTTACAAAGGTCTGTCTCCTGCACTTACCCTTGACATTAGCAATTGAGAATCCCCAGCAGCAGAAAGGGGCTTCTCTAGTGGCCCATACAGTAAAGAATCAGCCTGCAATGCAGGAGATCCAGGTTTGATTTTTGTGTCAGGAAGATCCCCTGGAGAAGAGAATGGCAACCCACTCCAGTATTCTTGCTTGGAGAATTCCATTGTCAGAGGGTTCCATGGACAGAGAATTCCATGGACAGAGGTCTACAGTTCATAGCATGTCAAAGAATTGGACACAGCTGAGCAAGTGATTAATGCTTTCACTTTCACCTTCAATAAGGGAAAGGATATCAGTACTCAGTCTTATGCAGACTTCTAGAGAATAGAAAGTTCAGTTCAGTTCAGTCACTCAGTCGTGTCTGACTCTGCAACCCCATGAATCACAGCACACCAGGCCTCCCTGTCCATCACCAACTCCTGGAGTTCACTCAGATTCAAGTCCATCAAGTCAGTGATGCCATCCAGCCATCTCATCCTCTGTCAGCCCCTTCTCCTCCTGCCCCCAATCCCTCCCAGCATCAGAGTCTTTTCCAATGAGTCAACTCTTCGCATGAGGTGGCCAAAGTACTAGAGTTTCAGCTTTAGCATCATTCATGTCTTCAAGAAAATTAGAGATACCAAGGGAACATTTCATGCAAAGATGGGCACAATAAAGGACAGAAACAGGATGGACCTAACAGAAGCAGAAGATATTAAGAAGAGGTGGCAAGAATACACAGAAGAACTGTACAAAAAAAGATCTCATGACACAAATAACCACAATAGTGTGATTACTCACCTAGAGCCAGACATCCTGGAATGTGAAGTCAAGTGGGCCTTAGGAAGCATCACTATGAACAATGTTAGTGGAAGTGAGGGAATTCCAGCTGAGCTATTTAAAATCCTAAAAGATGATGCTATTAAAATGCTTCACTCAATATCTCAGCAAATTTGGAAAACTCAACAATGGACACAGGACTGGAAAAGGTTAATTTTCATTCCAAACCCAAAGAAGGGCAATGTCAAAGAATGTTCAGACTACTATACAATTGTGCTCATTTCTCATGCTAGCAAAGAAGTGCACAAAATCCTTCAAGCTGGCTTCAGCAGTACATGAACTGAGAACTTCTAGATGTTCAAGCTGGATTTAGAAACAGCAGAGGAACCAGAGATCAAATCACTAACATTGTTTGGATCATGGAGAAAGCAAGGGAATTCTAGAAAAACATCTGCCTCTGCTTCAATGACTACACTAAAGCTTTTGATTGTGTGGATCATAAAAAACTGTGAAAAATTCTGAAAGACATAGGAGTAGCAAACCACCTTACCTGTCTCCTGAGAAACCTGTATGTGCGTCAAGAAGCAACAATTAGAACTGGACATGCAACAACTGACATGGTTCCAAATTGGGTAAGGAATACAAAACTGTATATTGTCACCCTGTTTATTTAACTTCTAAGCAGAGTACTTTATGTGAAATGCCAGGCTGGTTGCTTCACAAGCTGGAATCCAGATTGCTGGGAAAAATATCAACAGCTTCACATATGCAGATACCATTCTAGTGGCAAACTGAAGAGGAACTAGTGTGCCTCTTGATAAGGGTGAAAGGAGAGAGTGAAAAAGCTGGCTTGAAACTCAGCATTAAAAAAAAAACTAAGATCATGGCATCTCGTCCCATCACTTAATGGAAAATAGAAAGGGAAAAAGGGGAAGCAGTGACAGATTTTATTTTCCTGGGCTCCAAAACCACTGCAGATGGTGACTGCTCCATGAAATTAAAAGACACTTGTTCCTTGAAAGGAAAGCTATGACAAACCTAGACAGCATATTAAAAAGCAGAGACATCCCTTTGCCAACGAAAGTCCATATAGTCAATGCTGTGGTTTTTTCTGGTAGTCATGTATGGATGTGAGAGTTGAACCATAAAGAAGACTGCGTGTTAAAATACTGATGCTTTTGAATTGTGGTGCTGGAGACTTTTGAGAATTCCTTGGACTGGAAGTAGAGCAAACTAGTCAGTCCTAAAGGAAATCAACCCTGAATATTCATTGCAAGGTTTTTTCATTTTTCAGAATATTCATGATTCTGAAACTGAAGCTCCACTTTGACCACCCAATGTGAAGAATCAACTTATTTGAAAAGACCCTGATGCTGGGAAAGATATAAGGCAAAAAGAGAAGGGGACAGGGAGAATGAAATGGTTAGATAGCATCAGATAGCATCACTGACTCAATAGACATGAATTTGAGCAAACTCTGGGAGATAGTGGAGGACAGGAAAGCCTGCCTTGTTGCATCCATGGGATCACAAGGAGTCAGATACAACTTAACTGAACAAAAACAGCATCCAGTATTATGAATACATATATTTGCATATTCATAAAAACAAACTGACCTTCCTGTTTGCTCATCATTGATTCAAAATTTTCCATGAAACATGCTACATATAATTTTGAGGGGTCAGACACAGAGTGAATAAATAAATGAATATTAGCTTGAAGGAGTTTTCACTAAAAAGGAGATTTATTAGCAGCTTTATTAACACAAAACTTAGGTTTATATGCAAAAGCAGTGTAGATCAATTTTATCACAGCCAGAGAGCTGTTTCTTTTTCCTCAGGATGAAATACAATTGCAAGGAAATCTGCCCTTGTAGTTCTGATGAATTATGTTTTGGTGATAGATAAGAAAAGAAAAAGGCTTAAAGAACAGAAAAATAATAATCAGTTGTTTCAGTAAAAAACAAAACAAAACTCAATTCTGTATACTTTTCAAACATAATAAAGTGCCTTTGTTTACAGTTTTCATTGTAACTTTTATTTTTACTTTAAGACAGCCTTGATGTTTGAAACAATGTCAAGTTTTAAAAACAATGAAGTCAGAATCTGCCAACATGGAGATATTTGTATAATGAATAATAGAATTAAGCCTGAGTTTATTATGAATCTATTGCAAGACTTTGTAAAAGATTAAATCTCTAAATGGACTGCCTATACTAAATTAAAAAAAAAAAAAACTTCCAAATCTCTTAATTACTAAATTCGTATTCAAACTATCTTAAACAAACACATTTGTTATCCTATTGCCCTATACCCACTGTAAACAGTGACAGTGTTAAATACCCATAAATCTATGTTTATTCTGAACTCATTGAATTTGGGAACACTACCATTTCATCTTAACCCTGCCTTAGTGCACAGAATTGCAACAAGGTTGCAGAGCCCTGGCTTTGCACTCAGAAACCTCTCACTCTCCTCCCATCAAGTATATCTTCTAAAAAGCATCCTTGGCTATTTCTTTTCTAACAATTGATTTTGTTCTTTTCTAGCCTTTTGGTAATTTTCTAGTGTTTGGTGATTTTCAGTAACTTGACTGAACCAGTATTTTTTAAGCATCTACTACTACCACAGGATATTGGCTTTTATTGGAGTAATATGGATTAATACTAGACATTATGAGGATGAGTTCAACTGATAGCAATCTCTAGATATCAAGAAACTGAATATACGAACAGATTAGTAGAGGGTTTTGACCTTACAGTACTCACCTAGTAGATATATATGGCAACTGTCTTTTCAATTTCTGTCTTTCTTCCTCATAACTCCTTAGAATTGAGAGAGAAAAAATGGTGTCTAACTGGGAAATATGGTCCTTGCCCCTGGGGAAGCCCAGGCCCTTTAATTTCTATCTCTTCTGGCTCTGTCTCCCCAACACGCACACATACATACCCAAATAAAATAGTGACCTGGGGAAATCAAAAACAATAAAATTTGGAGCAAGTACAAGCCATCATAATTTCTTGAGCATAAGACTAGTAATTTTAAGTGTTTCAGTGAAAGCTGCATTGTGCTTCTCAGATTGATTTACCAACTTTAGGCCAAGTTTATTGATGTCCTGGACATAGTGGGGAGAAATGGAAACAGGGAGATTTATCAGGAAGCAAATGTAATGAATCAGGCATAAGTGAATAAAGGTCTTTTCTGACTGATGTGGTATAGAGATTAGTGGGAGGCAGGAAGAGGGAGACATATTTCTAAGTTTGTGAGAAAAGAATGGGAGGCCACGTGTCGGGGAGAGGATAAAAAAGATACCAATTTTGGGCATGTTAGTTTGTGACAGTGCTGACCTATCTGAGTGAAGAGGCTGTGTGGGCAGCTAGAGATGAATGATTGAAACTCAGGAGAGGGAAAGCAGGAAAATGTGAATTTGAAATATAGAGCTGTGGGATATTTTATCTTAATTTTAGCACCTTATTCAGTTAAAGGCCTCACTGCCTTTTTTTTTTTTTTCCTTATCTTTCTTTCCATCATCAATTAGATAGAAAGTATTTGAAAGTTTCTTCGTTTTGGTACTAATAATACCTTGATTGAACTATCACAACGATTATAAATTTGTCTCTTCAATCTGTTCTTAACCTTGCTCCAGCACTTCATATATGACTTTACAAGCCTTGCTTTTCCAAACAACTCTAAGCAAGTAATGTTTGGGGCTTCCTAATGCATACAAAATACAAGCTAGACTTCTTTCAGCCTCATTTTTCAGCTCCAAACTATTCCTTGCAACTTAATTTTTTAAAAAATTATTGTCCTCCACGAAACCCATGCTGTATCAAACCCATGCTGTATCACTGATCATCACACATACCTGATGCTTTCCCATCTGTGTGCTGTTTACACTGATCCTGAATGTCTAAAGTCAGCATGCCTAAATCCTAAGCATAAAGCAACTGTTGATTCTGCCATCATTTCCCCAACTGAAGATCCCTTTCTCAGTTACCTAGTCATTTTACCTGTATCATGCCACTAATCTCATTTTTTTCTTGAATTAAATTTATTAGATAATCTTCCTAATTTCCCTAAAAATATCTTAAGTAACTTGAAGGTAAGAACTGTTTCAGAAATAAGTTTTAAGTTTTTGACACTCATTATTGCTTTGGTAGATAGCAGTGAAGTGAAGTGAAGTGAGCTTGCTCAGTCGTGCCCAACTCTGCAATCCCATGGACTGTAGCCCACCAGGCTCTTCCATCCACGGGATTCTGCTGGCAAGAATACTGGAGTGGGTTGCCATTTCCTTCTCCAGGGGAACTTCCCGACCCAGGGATCGAACCCAGGTCTCCCACATTGCAGGCAGGCGCTTTACCCTCTGAGCCACCAGGGTACTCAATAGTTATTAAAGTAAACATGCTTTCTCGTAGTTTCACTAGATTTTCAACTTTTTAGTCAGCATTATTTGGTTGCAAGCAAGAGAAAAGAGCTCTGCTAAACTTATGCCCCAAATGACTTTATTAAAAGCCTATGATACAACTCAAAATAGTAAAGAAAAAGTTGAAGAAACATCACTCAAAAGGCAAATAAAGCAGAGTGTCCCCCAGGATTACTGGGGGCAGGAATTAAGGGAAAATCTTCTTAATGTGTTAACATTGACACGAAGTCAGCTTCTATAGTTTTGGTGTCTCAACATCATTCTGGTCAAAGTTGAAATTCCCTAAAGAACTCTGATTGGGTTAGACTGAGCCAATGGTCATGAGCAGGTGAGACTCCTTGGCTGATGGTTCTAACAAGACTTCACGAAATGAAGACGGTTATTTTCCAAAACAAAATCACAAAGAATAGATAGATACCCAGCAGATAAGAACAACAGACTCTAATTCATCCATCCAATAAAACCTCATGCATTAATGAAACATTCATGCATCTACTCAACCAACCGAAATTTATTGGGTACATGTTCTACCAGGCAATGTGCTAACTGCTATAGATACAAATATGAATGGGATGTCATCTATCTTTAGAGGATTTATAGTACAGTACGCTTCTGTTACTTCCTAATTCATTTAATTAAAATCTCACATGCTAGTAAAGTAATGCTCAAAATTCTCCAAGCCAGGCTTCAGCAATACATGAACTGTGAAATTCCAGATGTTCAAGCTGGTTTTAGAAAAGGCAGAGGAACCAGAGATCAAATTGCCAACATCCACTGGATCACTGAAAAAGCAAGAGAGTTCCAGAAAAACATCTATTTCTGCTTTATTGGCTATGTCAAAGCCTTTGACTGGGTGGATCAGAATAAACTGTGGAAAATTCTGAAAGAGATGGGAATACCAGACCACCTGACCTGCCTCTTGAGAAACCTATATGCAGGTCAGGAAGCAACAGTTAGAACTGGACATGCAACAACAGACTGGTTCCAAAAAGGAAAAGGAGTACGTCAAGGCTGTATATTGTCACCCTGCTTATTTAACTTCTATGCAGAGTACATCATGAGAAACGCTGGGCTGGAAGAAGCACAAGCTGGAATCAGGATTGTGGGAGAAATATCAATAACCTCAGATATGCAGATGACACCACCCTTATGGCAGAAAGTGAAGAGGAACTAAAAAGCCTCTTGATGAAAGTGAAAGAGGAGAGTGAAAAAGTTGGCTTAAAGCTCAACATTCAGAAAACGAAGATCATGGCATCTGGTCCCATCA
>SJYA01000096.1:58005-92214 GCA_006410615.1 Neotragus moschatus | reverse complement strand
AGAAAGTGAAGAGGAACTAAAAAGCCTCTTGATGAAAGTGAAAGAGGAGAGTGAAAAAGTTGGCTTAAAGCTCAACATTCAGAAAATGAAGATCATGGCATCTGGTCCCATCATTTCATGGCAAATAGATGGGTAAACAGTGTAAACAGTGTCAGACTTTATTTTTTTGGGCTCCAAAATAAATTCAGATGGTGATTGCAGCCATGAAATTAAAAGATGCTTACTCCTTGGAAGGAAAGTGGTGACCAACCTAGATAGCATATTCAAAAAGCAGAGACATTACTTTGCCAACAAAGGTTCGCCTGCTCAAGGCTATGGTTTTTCCAGTAATCAAGTATGGATGTGAGAGTTGGACTGTGAAGAAAACTGAGCACTGAAGAATTGATGCTTTTGAACTGTGGTGTTGGAGAAAACTCTTGAGAGTACCTTGGACTTCAAGGAGATCCAACCAGTCCATTCTAAAGGAGATCAGTCCTGAGTGTTCTTTGGAACGAATGATGCTAAAGCTGAAACTCCAGTACTTTGTCCACTTCATGTGAAGAGTTGACTCATTGGAAAAGAGTCATCCTGAGAGGGATTGGGGGCAGGAGGAGAAGGGGACAAGAGAGGATAAGATGGCTGGATGGCATCACCGACTCAGTGGACATGGGTTTGGGTGAACTCCAGGAGTTGGTGATGTACAGGGAGGCCTGGTGTGCTGCAATTCATGGGGTTGCAAAGAGTCGGACACGACTGAGCAACTGAACTGAACTGTACATATCTCTTGAGAGCTTTTCATTGCATCGTGCCTCATTCATATTATATGTGACTTAAGCCCTAGCCTTATGACCTGTCTTGCATCCTGGTCTCTTAGTTAATTCCTCAACAGTAATAAGTGTGGTAAGAGACCAAAATCAGCAATGTCTGTAGGAAAAGAAAATCTAGAGTATTGGAGGATTTGGTAGAAATTTAGGTTTTATTTAAAGTGTGATTGGGAGCAATTAGGAGAATACTTAGTTCTCTCAATTATCAGAGCAGATCGTTCTAGTTTCTATGTAGAGGCTGCATTATGAGAACAGGGAGACAAGAGTAAGGGCAGTACAGCTGTTAGCAGGTGTCCCGGTGGTCTACTGTACATAGATGAGTGTTTCAGCAGAGCGTAGGTGAAAAGTGGAAGGCTCAGAAAATACCTCAGTTGTGGATCTAACAAGACTTGCTGATGGAGTAGACGTGGTGATAATGGAGGAATCAAGGCTGATCTCAAGGTGTACAGAGGTTCCTAAGATCCTTATTTTTCTGTTCAGTTTACTTTCAATATGCCAGTTCTTCTATCTCATCTTGATCATAGACCCATTGACCCTTTTATTATTTCTCTCTCAGTTCTATCCTGCATTCACTTAAAGCTTAGATCAGTGGTTCATTATTTCTATTAATATCACTCTTATGAACATCTCAAACCCCTTACCTCAATTTTCTCCTATTGTACTTGTCTGGTGAAGTGTTCACAAAACTGTCCACACTTTATACTTTGACTGGACTTTGGAAATATCGCATAACTTGCAGAAACAATGCCTGCCAACTCTCCCATCTTTGGAGAAAGTTCCACCAAGTCTTTGTCCCTCTGGTAAATGCCGTAAAATTAGTCAATGAGTCTCTTCCTATGTTCAGGTATTTTTCAAGCTGCTGCTCTGTGCTGGATACTCAGAATGATAGAGTTTTTACATAAATCCTTCAAGAGCACATCTCAGTTTCTCAGTCTTTTAGCTCTTCTGGAAGTAAGCCCCACTGGGTTTCAAAGCCAATATTATGGGGACTCATCTTCCCAGTGCAGCTCCTCAGGCTAGGGAGCCCAGTGTGAGGCTTGGAAACCTTGCTCCTAGAGAGGACCCCTGTGGTTGTAATATCCTTCTACTTCTGGGTTCCCACGTCAAGGGTGTGGGCTCTGACTAGACCAGGTCCCTGCCCCTCCTACCTGTCTAAATGTGGCCTTTTCTTTATATCTTTAGTTGGAGAAAGATCTCTTCTGTTAGTCTCCATGTTATTCTCAGAGAGAGTTGTTCTTTGTGTAATTGTAGTTTTGCTGCGCATTGGAGGAGTTAAGCTCAGGAGTTAAGTGAAGCTCAGGAGTTAAGTTAATCTCCTACTCTGCCTTTCTGAATTGGCCATACTTTATTTCCCTGGGGCTTCTACTGTTCCCCTGGCTGCTTGTTCTTTTTTTTTTTTTTTTTCTCTCTCTCTTTCTTTCCCTCCTTGCTGTCTCTCCCTCCCTACTTTTCTCAGTCCTGACTTCCCTCCACCCATCCCTCCCTCCTTCCCAGTAGGCCCTCTCCCTTACTTGTTTCCTTTATTATGTGAGTTCCTGTGTTGCTCTCCTTTCACATTTCTCTTCTAAGCTTTGTTCACTTTTGATAATAGGTAAATCTTTAGTTTTTCTGTCTAGATCCACGGAGATTCTTTAGAGAGAATTCTTCCAGTAATCTGCTGCTGAGGCTGCGTGTGTGTGTGTGTGTGTGTGTGTGTGTGTGTGTATGTGTGTGTGTGTTGGTAATAAGCTTAGTTACCTGTGCTCTTTGAGTCAAACAAGGAAGGGAGCTGGAAGGAGTAGGGGACAGGATCTACTGTTCAACTTGCAGCTGTTCAATTAATCCCCCTAGTCTCAGTCTGCTTCCTCACCATTTCCCTCTGCCAGTCCTGATATGCCCCAAGCCACATCCTCTTTTGTTCAATTTGTCTCAGGAATAAATCTTTTACCTCTTTTGGGGTGAGGGGAAGAAAGTGTCTTTTAACTACTTTGGTTGAAGCAAGGTTTCTAATAACCTTTAAAAAGAGAGTGTCTCAGCAAAAAAATTTTTTTCAGCAATATTTTTTAAAATGACATCAGCTTTATAGTTGAAGTCATTCATTAGAAAGATATTAAATTTTAGAAAGTTGGAAAAACAAAAGATTGTCTTATGAACTAATTAGTGACTATGTAAAAGAGAAGGCTGGGAGTCTTTTTTATTTAATTGCTTGATGTCTGGAGTAGTTGCAAAGATGTTGCCATATTATTATGAAGTTATTTTAGCTCAGAATACATGAAGTTCATTACCAATACTGTATATCAAATAATTTGGCTTACATATTAGCCTTAACAAAACTGCCCTTAAAACCAGCCATGGCTTCAAATTACGGCTTCAGAGACTATATTTTTACAGTATTTATGTGAGTGACCTGAAGAATTTGCTTAAGGTTTGCATTTCCAGTTTCTACACTTAGCAGCTGCTCTTTCCACTACCTTCCCCCATGTGTGCTTTCCACTCCTTTCTTTATTACCTACAGAAAAGTAAACTGCCTTTTATTAAAAATTGTGCTTTTCAGAAGGTTGCCCAGTTGAGGGCCATTAGTAACACCACACAGTGAGACTTCAGTCTTTTTTTCATATGAATAGACTTATGTACCTTGGAGTTCTTATAAATGTTGCCTATTTGTCTTTCACATTTGATCAATGGAAGATATCCCAAAGGCTGCTAGTTAGTGTAGGATAAGTGTTCTTAGTCAAAGCACATTTGTACTTAAAGAACTGGAAAGAAAAATAGAGTTTATACTCAATGAATTCAAAGCTACAGAAAGATATTCTTGTTGTAAGGTAAAATGCTTGATTTTTAAATAAGGAAATAGATCTTATAATTGTGGGCTTTTAAAACTGAGGTAAAATTGGTATTTGAAATTATATTAGTTTCAGGTGTACAACATACTAAGTGATTGCCATAGTAAGTCACTATCATCTGTCATGATACAATTAATTCCTTTCACCTCTTTTGCCCACCCCTATCTCCTTCCTCTGTGATAATCACCAATCCATTTGCTGTATCTGAGTTTTGCTTTGTTTGTTTGTTNTAATGCTTGATTTTTAAATAAGGAAATAGATCTTATAATTGTGGGCTTTTAAAACTGAGGTAAAATTGGTATTTGAAATTATATTAGTTTCAGGTGTACAACATACTAAGTGATTGCCATAGTAAGTCACTATCATCTGTCATGATACAATTAATTCCTTTCACCTCTTTTGCCCACCCCTATCTCCTTCCTCTGTGATAATCACCAATCCATTTGCTGTATCTGAGTTTTGCTTTGTTTGTTTGTTTCATAGATTTCACATGTTAAGTGAAATCATATAGTATTTGTCCTTCTCTACCTGACTTATTTCACTTAGGATAATACCTTCAAAACTTATCCATGTTGTCACAGCCTGGCGGGCTGCAGTCCATGGGATCAGTAAGAGTCGGGCACAACTGAGCGACTGACTTCACTTTCACTTTTCACTTCCATGCATTGGAGAAGGAAATGGCACCCCGCTCCAGTGTTCTTGCGTGGAGAATCCCAGGGACAGAGAAGCCTGGTAGGCTGCAGTCCATAGGGTCGCTAAGAGTCAGACACGACTGAGCGACTTCCCTTTCCCTTTTCACTTTCATGCACTGGAGAAGGAAATGGCAACCCACTCCAGTATTCTTGCCTGGAGAATCCCAGGGACAAGGGAACCTGGTGGGCTGCCGTCTGTGGGGTCGCACAGAGTCGGACACGACTGAAGCTACTTAGCAGCAGCAGCAGCAGCAGCAGCAGCATGGTGGTTCTAGTATTAATTTTTTTTTTTTTTAAAACCTCCATACTGTTTTCCATAGTGACTGCACCAATTTCCATCTCCTTGTTGTGAGTTTTTTAAATGTAAACTGTAGTCTCAATAAATTGTGAAATGCTTTTGCCATCCTTCTTCCNGCAGCAGCAGCAGCATGGTGGTTCTAGTATTAATTTTTTTTTTTTTTAAAACCTCCATACTGTTTTCCATAGTGACTGCACCAATTTCCATCTCCTTGTTGTGAGTTTTTTAAATGTAAACTGTAGTCTCAATAAATTGTGAAATGCTTTTGCCATCCTTCTTCCGCACATGTCCTTCTCCTCATCTATTCAAACTGGTGGGACAGTTGGTTATGTTTCAGTTAGTTAGGTATGCATTTGAGCAGCAATGTCTATATATCAATTCAACTTAAGTTCAGATCAAGTTAAGAGTGACTGCTCTGCTCCAGGCTAGGTGCCTGAGGTAATGGGTGGTGGTTTAGGCACATGAAGTCCCTGCTATAACTTTGTAGATCAGGAGGTACAAAGAAGTAAGCTAAGAAATTAGCATGTTCATCATGGGTGGTGGTAAATGCTATCTATGAAATAGGGTATCAGATGGAATCCACTTTGTACTGGAGGGTTGGGTGATGTTTTCTGTCAAGCTGACAATTGAGCTGAAACTTGAAGAATAATAAAAAGCCAAACAAAGAATCAGAGAGAGAGAGGGTTCTAAGGCAAAGCAAACAACAAATTCAACCTTCCCCTAGAGGGTAAAAGTTTTGAAGAATCAAAACCAAAATGAAGGCCAAGAGGGCAGAAACATCACAAACAAAAAGGGAAAGAAGATGAGATTAGAGAGAAATAGGGGCCAGCCCTTCAGGACCCCACAGGTGATGGCAAGGGACTGCATTTTATTTTAGAAGCAATAATTATTGGTGTATTCACTTTAATTCATTCAACCTAATTAGCATATTAGAGAAAAGCTAATATAAACACAAATAGTCTTGATGGAAAAGAGGTAATTAAGGTAAAAAACTATTAAAATAATTGAGTTAGTATTTCCAAAAGTTGTGTGAAGATATGTTGCAACAATAAACCAAGAGAGGACATTCAGCATAGCAGTTAAAAGCATAGGCAGTAGAGCCAGCTATATTCTTGGACAAGAAATTTAATTTTGTGTTTCTGTTTCTTAACCTGTGAAATAGGTTGATAATGGAACTATGTTTTCAGAATTGTGATGAGGATGAGTTATTTTACATAAAACATTAAAATAGGCCCGAAACATAGTTCTGTACAACTTGTTAATATTATAATATCTCTGTAAAAGTTATACTCCTGTAACAAAATATAAATTTGAATTTAAAATATGATTGCCAGATTTTTAAAATAGTGAATGAGTTGAATAAAATAATAGAGCTTAAAACTTGATTTGGAAGATAAATAGGAAAATTTGCTTAAGATGTAGACACAAAACAGAGAGACTGAAAATATAAGAACACAACATGAGGAAATTGATTCAAATGTTCTTCCATGTATAATAGTTAAGAGGTCCAGAGGCTGATGGCAAGAAAATGGAAGAGAGAGAACACTATAAATAAAGGAGAATAAAAAAGAAGTAGTATGTAGATAGAAATGTCTACTAAATGACAGGGAGGACATATGAATAGCCTTGGTGGATCTTGGAAATTTTATAACACCATATATAAAAGGGAAAAAAACCTGAATGCATTCAGAGATTAAATGGACATTCACTGTGAAGGACAGAAAACCAAAGGGCATCAGACCCCTCCATTCTATTCCAAACTTTCAAATATCTGGGCAAGTTAATATTTTAAACTGTGAAAGCTCAAAGCTAATTATAATTCACCTTGCATGAAAAAATAATCTGTATGAAGATATTTCTATAAAATGAAATAGGAATACCAAAAAGTAATAGTTAATATAAAATGCGAATTCTAGTTGATTATTATATAAAATTTTTTGAGAAAGCTGATGAAAAATAGACAAAATGGATTACTTCACTTTCTAACCCTTGGAATTTTTGCCTTTAAGTAGAAAGGGTTTATTGAATTAAGGTTACAATTATTGCTTCTTTTCTCCTATTGTTACTGCTTGATCTCGAGTGAATAAAATTTATATAACTATAGATGTGAAATGCTCTTATATGCGTTTAATTTATAGAAGCAAATTCTAGATAAAATAAGTATGACTAATTAAATTGTTGAGGAACAGGATGTAAAGATGTTTATAACATAAAAATAGCTACGTAACCAAAATATATATCTGGAGGTGGAGACGGAATGGAGGAAATAGTACAAAAATACTAAATTTCTCATCTTTTATATCAAAGAATTAAGAAGTAGTTTTAAAGTTAATAAAAATAAAATTGAAATATGTATTCATATCAAAGTAATTGTCTTATAACTATCAGCTTATTATTTAAAAAAAGAAAACCTTAAGTATGGTCATATCTTGGTAATAAGGTTGCAGAGTAATAGGTTTTTTATTTAGACATTCTGTATTTAGTACACAGAGGTATTTGTACACAGTATTCTTTATCATAGTAATTTTCGAGAGTAAATGCTCTCAGGGGTAACTTTAATTTGCAAAACTGTTTTAATATTGAGAGGACATAATTATAAGTAGATCAAGTATATAATATGTAGAGAATCATATGAAGAAAAACTACGCAGCCTTAGTAAAAAATCAGGTAAGAAAGCGTGTCCTGGATGTAATTCTGAATGAAAAAGTGAAAATAAAACCACCAAAAAACTGCAAAGTACAGTTGCCTTTGTGTGTAGAAAATAACATATGTGTAAATATCTGTTAATAGTAAGATCTTAAAAAACTTAGATTCATACTTCACTCTCCCAAAAAAAGGAATGAATTACTGATACATGTGGCAACAAGTGGTAGAAAATTAAAAGCATTATATTGAACAAAGGGAATAATGCCAGAAAGCATATAAAGTTTAAGAAAAGGCAAAACCATCTATGATGTTTGAAATCTAAGCATTAATTACTTCTAGGGTGATGAAGAGGGGCTATTAGAATTGACTAGAAAGGAGCAAGTGGGAAATTTCTGGGGTAATAAGTATATTCTATATCTTCATTGGGGTGGTGATTACTAAGGAGTGTGCATTTGTTAAAATTCATTAAATTGTACACTAAAATGTGTGCATTCTATTTTATGTAAACTATAGCCCAATTTACAAAAATTATATGAGTGTACAGATCTATGTATATTTGTACAAATATGATTACATATTCATATGATAATGCTGGAAAAAGACTGCATATCAAGATGTTTAGATTGAGGGAGTATTCAAGGAAAAGATTTACATTCTATATTGATTTTAATTTTTATGAGCATTTGGTTTAGTTGCTAAGTCGTGTCCAGCTCTTGCAGCCCCATGGACTATAGCCTGTCAGCTTTGCCAGGGATTTTCTGGGCAAGAATATTTGAGTAGGTTGCCATTTCCTTCTCCAAGGGGATTCAACCCAGGGACTAAACCTAGGTCTCCTGCATTGCAGATGGATTCTTTACCCACTGAGTCACCATGGAAGCCCATTTTTATGAGCATATTACTCTTATGAATAAAATCAAAAGATACATTTAAAACGCAGTTTGATTCCTAAAAGGCACTGACTTTCAATGTTTTGAGACAGAACTGCTCCCCATTGATGCTGCCCTTCTGCCTCGCAGCTCTAACATAGATGTATTTTCTGGGGAACTGTCGCTTGACTTTGTTCTCCCCCAACCCCACCAGGGGCCGGGGAAATTGTGAAGGGTAGAGCAGCTATGGGGCTGACTGTAGGTTGTTCAGAAACTGAGCTCACTGGAAAGAAAACAGGATAGCGAGTGTGTAAGAAAATCATTTTGAGTTTCAGCAGAAATATATAAAAGGCCAAACACAGAAAGGAAAACGTATTCTGTAAGATCTCCATATACAGGGTTTTCTGCCTGTGTCTGCAGCAACCTTCATGTATGTAAAAGCAGCTTGGAAAAATGCATATTGGGTATACATGTAAGGTAAGCTATCTTTGCAGGAGAATCAAAACCAAAAACCTGAATGCGACCATGAGGCATGTTGTCAGCAAGTGTTGTTAGCTCTTTTAAAGAAGCCAAACGCAAAGGCCTTTTAATGATTGCCCTCCTGCTGCCACCAGCTTTTAACTCAGTATTCCCTTGGGTTATTTTCCATCCTTTCATTTAATACGAAACATCTGCAGCACCAGAATTCAATTGCCAGTTCATGCTAGCAAGACTTCACTTACCTGTCCTGATATTTTGACCTTCTGACACTTATAAATCCCCAGAGTTTCTAAACTCAGGCAATTAGTGCCTGGAATTTCTAACTTTGACAATGCCTTGAAGAGGGCAGAGGAAAACTGGCTTTTCATAAGAGAATGAACTTGCGTGCTAACTCCCTTGTTAAATTATCATTTTGACAGCCACTGGGTCTAGGTTTTATTGTTTCTGTGATTGATGATTGATTTTATTTGTTTGAGCTATAGAAATTATAACTTTTAATTTTTAGTAAACTAAAGCAGATACAATTTTTCTGTAATCCATAGATGATAGATTTCTTAAATGTAGATTAGAGAATAGGTCATACTGAATTATAAGTGTCCATAATATATATTACTGAAGAAATAACTATGCATTGTTTTTTGAGCAACATAGTGGACTTTTGTATATTTTTGTTCAATATTTGTCCTATTTTGCAAAGTATTCTGAGATATTCTGAGAGAGGAGAAAACCCTTTTAAGAGTTGCAATTTTTATATATGATTAGCCTAGAGGCAAAGTAAATGATGAGCTATTTTTAAACCTCTGTTTATCTGTGCAAATAATGGATATAGCCTATTATTAACTTATCAGTGAAAATGAAGAGCAAAGACCACAAGATGACAGACACAACTAGAGGAAGCCTAAATCTTAAGTCATCTTTCAAAGTAAATCATTAGAAAGTCCTCTTGACCCACATATACTTTGTAAAAGCAGGAGACAGACTCTTAACTGAGTTAAGAAACTGCAATTTTTTTTGGAGGAAGTGGTTAACTTGCTTGTTTAGCACAGCTTATACCAAGACTATCTCACCAATGTTAGTCATGACTGATTTCAGCAATTTCTTAAAAGGTAATGTATTTTTGTGGTCAGATAGAATCAAATGTTGTCCAGAGGTTTTAAACATAGCCTGAAGTTTTAGAATTTTTCTTGGAGTCATAGTTTGACTGCAAAGTTTTATCTTTATCTTAATAAGCTAATATGATACATATTTTTCTTGAATCATTTAAAATATCTTAATTGGACTGTATTCAAGAAGTAAGGGAAATTTTCTTTGATATTTTTTGGGTATACGTGAGCCACAAGTCTGTATTCCATAAAAGAAGGAAGAAAAGAATCAAGGGAGAACAAAAGAGGGTGCCAGATAGGAAAGAGAAGAAAGGAAATTTTATTGAACCTACTTTAAAAACTCACACTGACTGTGAGGTAGGGAGGTGAGATCAGTCAGTTAAATAAGATGATTCAAATTATTGTGATGTGCTTTTTAGTAATATAGGCTATATGTGCTTTAAAAATCACTTTGTAGAGGTACCATGGTGGTGGTGATGGTGGTTTAGTTGCTAAGTGCATATTATCCAGCAATCCCACTCCTGGGTGTATATCTGGAAAAGATGAAGACTCAGTTTGAAAGATACATGCACCCCAATGTCCACTGCACCGCTATTTATATAACCAAGACAGAGAAGCCACCTAAATTCCACCAAGAGGTGAATGGAGAGAGAAGACTGGTGTATGTATGTATGTGTATATGATATATATGCATNTGAGCATCTTTTCATGTGTTTGTTAGCCATCTGTATGGAGAAGGCAATGGCACCCCACTCCGTTACTCTTGCCTGGAAAATCCCATGGAAGAAGGAGCCTAGTAGGCTGCAGTCCATGGGATTGCTGGGAGTTGGACACGACTGAACGACTTCACTTTCACTTTTCACTTTCATGCATTGCAGAAGGAAATGGCAATCCACTCCACTGTTTTTGCCTTGAGAATCCCAGGGACAGGGAAGCCTGGTGAGCTTCCGTCTATGGTGTCGCACAGATTCATACATGACTGAGGCGACTTAGCAGCAGCAGCAGCAGCCGCAGCAGGAGCCATCTGTATGTCATCTTTGGAGAAATGTCTGTTTAGTTCTTTGGCCCATTTTTTGATTGGGTCATTTTCTGGAACTGAGCTACAGGCGTTTCTTGTATATTTTTGAGATTAATTTTTCTTTGTCAGTTGCTTCATTTGCTATTTTTTTTCTCCCATTCTGAAGGTTGTCTTTTCACCTTGCTTATAGTCTCCTTTGTTGTGTAGAGGCTTTTAATTTTAATTAGGTCCCATTTGTTTATTTTTGCTTTTATTTCCAATATTCTGGGAGGTGGGTCACAGAGGATCCTGCTGTGATTTATGTCGGAGAGTGTTTTGCCTATGTTCTCCTCTAGGAGTTTTATAGTTTCTGGTCTTATGTTTAGATCTTTAATCCACTTTGAGTTTATTTTTGTGTGTGGTGTTAGAAAGTGATCTAGTTTCATTCTTTTACGAGTGGTTGACCAGTTTTCCCAGCACTACTTGTTAAAGAGATTGTCTTTACTCCATTGTATATTNAGTTTTATAGTTTCTGGTCTTATGTTTAGATCTTTAATCCACTTTGAGTTTATTTTTGTGTATGGTGTTAGAAAATGATCTAGTGTCATTCTTTTACAAGTGGGTGACCAGTTTTCCCAGCGTCACTTGTAAAAGAGATTGTCTTTGCTCCATTGTATATTGTTGCCTCCTTTGTCAAAGATAAGTTGTCCAGAGGTGCATGGATTTATTTCTAGGGTTTCTGTTTTGTTCCATTGATCTATATATCTGTCTTTGTGCCAGTACCATACTGTCTTGATGACTGTGGTTTTGTAGTGGAGCTGAAATCAGGCAGCTTAATTCTTCCACTACCATTCTTATTTCTCAAAACTGCTTTGGCTAGTCAAGCTTTTTTTGTATTTACATAAATATTGTGACGTTATTTGTTCTAGCTCTCTGAAAAATACCATTGGTAGCTTGATAGGGACTGTATTGATTCTATAGANGGTTTTGTAGTGGAGCTGAAATCAGGCAGCTTAATTCTTCCACTACCATTCTTATTTCTCAAAACTGCTTTGGCTAGTCAAGCTTTTTTTGTATTTACATAAATATTGTGACGTTATTTGTTCTAGCTCTCTGAAAAATACCATTGGTAGCTTGATAGGGACTGTATTGATTCTATAGATTGCTTTGAGTAGTATACTCATTTTCACTATATTGATTCTTCTAATCCATGAACATGGTATATTTNACTCAACATTTTTAAGTTCATTAACACATCTCTAAACTTTTTTCTTCCCATCCTACAAGTTAAAAGTTTTCTTTTAATGTGTTCTCATTATGAAACTTTTTCTCAAAATGAAAGAAGCATATAACATATAGTACTAAGCTTTATGACAAATGTGTGTTTCTCAATTCAGAAATTCACAAAAAAATTCTCATAGTCTTACATACATGGTATTCTCTGAGCCTATCAGATGCATTGGGATGTTTTATTCTAAAGAATTATGCCTTAAAATCTACAGAAAAAAAAAAAAGAAAATGTTTTGAGATAGTCTCAAGTGAGCTTCATCGAAGGAAACTTCTGCCACTAGCTCTCCTGGGTGCCACGTGAGCTGTAAAGAGAGGTATTATGAGTTAGTTCTTATAACTGGGATCTGCATGTTGTGTTGTATTTTGAACTGAACAGCTGTCAACTGAATTTAAACTTCCCACATGGACATATCCAGAAATATATCACTTTTATTCCTTATGAAAGAAAATATCTGGAAGTCACTACAAAATCATCATGAGAACTCTAAAACTTTCATATTTGTTAACATTCCTAGAAGACCCTACAAAAAGAGAGCACATGTTTAATACTCTTGTTTATACTTCAGTTCAGTTCACTTCAGTCACTCAGTCATGTCCGATTCTTTGTGATTCCATGAATTGCAGCACACCAGGCCTCCCTGTCCATCACCAACTCCCCAAGTTCNCTAAAACTTTCATATTTGTTAACATTCCTAGAAGACCCTACAAAAAGAGAGCACATGTTTAATACTCTTGTTTATACTTCAGTTCAGTTCACTTCAGTCACTCAGTCATGTCCGATTCTTTGTGATTCCATGAATTGCAGCACACCAGGCCTCCCTGTCCATCACCAACTCCCCAAGTTCACTCAGATTCACGTTCATCGAATCAGTGATGCCATCTAGTCATCTGATCCTCTGTCGTCCCCTTCTCCAACAGTCACAAATCCCAAGTGCTTTATGAAAATATGTACTAGAGTTGNTCCCTGTCCATCACCAACTCCCCAAGTTCACTCAGATTCACGTCCATCGAGTCAGTGATGCCATCTAGTCATCTCATCCTCTGTCGTCCCCTTCTCCAACAGTCACAAATCCCAAGTGCTTTATGAAAATATGTACTAGAGTTGTGTTCCTAAGAGAAAGATTACTCATTAGAGGAGGCCAAGAGATTAGATAATTTAAAAAATTTAATTAGAAAGTCTCAGGACTAGAATAAGCTTGCTCTGTTGTATTTCACAAGGTAAGGGGGAGGAGTAGAAGATGGCAGAGTAGAAGGATGTGCACTCATCTTCTCCCACAAGAACTCCAAAACTACAACTCAGTGCTGAACAACCACCAGCAGGAGAATGTTGGATCCCACCAAAAAAAGATACCCCACTACAAAGGGCAAAGGAGAAACCCCAGCAAGATGGTAGGAGGGGCTAAATATTGTTTAGAATCAAACCCTATACCTGCCAGAGATGCTCAGAAGGCTCAAAAAATCCTTATGCATACCAGGACTCAGAGACCTCACAGAGACTGAGTCAGAATTGTGTTTGAGTGTCTTCTAAGGAGCTATTGGTCAGCAGTGACCTGCCTCAGGGGCAGGGGCTCTAGTTGATCAGTATGGCATGAGTCCTCTTGGAAGAAGTCACCATTAACCCCACCATAGAGCCACCAAAACTTACACAGAACTGGAGAAACAGACTCTTGGAGGGCACAAACAAAATCTTGTGTGCAACAGGATCCAGGAGAAAGGAGCAATGACCCCACAAGAGACTGATTCAGACTTGCCTGTGAGTGTCCATGAGTCTCCAGCAGAAGTGTGGGTCAGTAGTGGCTTGCTGCAGGGTCAGGGGCACTGATTGCAGNGACGTGAGTTTGAGTGAACTTCAGGAGATGATGATGGACAGGGAGGCCTGGTGTGCTGCGATTCATGGAGTCGCAAAGAGTCAGACACGACTGAGTGACTGAACTGAACTGAGCCCAGTCTTATACTCACCAAATCCTTTTGACTCTTGGATAGATCTAAAGATTTCAAAATTTTCAGATTTTTTTTCTAACATTGTTGGAAGGCATTAAAATAGAGAGAGTATTTACTTATATTCAAACATCCCTATCACCTGTTATAGAAAAATGGGCATTTTCTTCTCTTCAACTGACCTATTAATGTTTAATAATGGAAAAATCTAGAGTTAGGACATTTTAAAGTCTTATATTGTGACCATGATCATGGTTATGGCAAAAAAGAATGTTTATTTTATTTGAAATTTATTGAAGCGGGGAATTCCAAGACTGAGAAGATCTGTTTCCAATTTGCAGTTATCTATGAATCACGAGAGATAAATGAAAGTGGTGGTAATAGAGTTATAAATGAGGCATGTATATGAAGAATATTTCACAGGAACTTGAAGGACACAATCTTTATTGGATGCGAAGAGTGGAAAAAAATGAATTAAACATGATACTTAGTTCAGTCCTGGTCTGAATACACTCTTTATTACTTTCCCCCTTGCTCACTCAGACCCGGCCATATAGACTCCTTGCCATCATAGGAAAGCATCAGGCAGACTCCTGTATCAGTGCTTTTGAACTTGCTATACCCATCTTAGCTTCCCCTGGAAGTTTCCATAGCTCGTTCCTTCTCTCAGTCAGGTATTTGGTCAAAGGTCACCTTCTCCTTGAGGACTTCCACCATTTAATATACAGTCATCTCCTAACCCCCAACATAATAGTGATCAGAAATATGATTAAATCATCACAGATACAGGAGATTCAGGAAAATAAAGGGATAAGTTTAAACACATTAAAATAAAAATCTTCTGAAGGCAGTTAGAAAAACAAATCTGTAGCATAGGAAAGGTTTAAAATTTGATTGCATAATTTTAGGACTCCTCTAAATAAATGCAGTATGTATATCAGAATTTCTGCTTCAACGAAGGATGAAATATTTGTCACAACTAGAAGAGCCAGGAAAATTATGAAAAAAAAAAAATAAGGTTTCAGAGAGCTGCTTAAGCAGAAATATTTAGAGGGACTTGAATTCCAAAGAAATCAGAGGTAAATTCAAAGGTAGACTGAGGATGTATGGCTTCCTTTTTTTTTTCCTCTGGAGACATTTATTGATTCTAGGTATAAATATAAGGCTAAGAATATGGGAGCCAAAGCAGCAGCCAGAGCTGCTGCTAAGGCACATACAAGCAATCATAGTTTTGGGAATTATGTGGGTTAGAATGACAAAGTTGGAAANAATTGTCACAACTAGAAGAGCCAGGAAAATTATGAAAAAAAAATAAGGTTTCAGAGAGCTGCTTAAGCAGAAATATTTAGAAGGACTTGAATTCCAAAGAAATCAGAGGTAAATTCAGAGGTAGATTGAGGATGTATGGCTTCCTTTTTTTTTTCCTCTGGAGACATTTGTTGATTCTAGGTATAAATATAAGGCTAAGAATATGGGAGCCTGCTGCTAAGGCACATACAAGCAATCATAGTTTTGGGAATTATGTGGGTTAGAATGACAAAGTTGGAAATCCAAGCACACAACTCATTTCATCTCAAGACTTTGCTGTATTCTGAAGATGTATAGAGCAAGAACTTAAAATAGCTCTGAAAAGCAGAGTGGAATTTCCAATTGCTTAGTGTTAAAGAGACAAGGGCACTCAAGTCTCAGTTATAAGTCTACTGAAGGCAACCATAGGAACAGATACAAACCACAGGTAAACTGACTCTTACCAAAACTGGACCTCAGCCTGAGTTTAGTTGATGATTGGATGAAGAAGATCATTTCTCAATTTATCATAAAAAGTAGATATTTGTATTTCTCAATTACAAATATCTATTTTAAAAAATTAAGACTTTATTTTATAGCAGTTTTAGGTTCAAAGCAATACAGAGAAGATACAGAGATTTCCCTTACACCCTATACCACTCTCCCATTATCAGCATTCTTTACCGTAGTGATATGTTTGTTAAAATGGATGAGGCTACATTGACACATCATAATCACACATAGTACATAGTTTGCATAATGGTTCACTCTTGGTGNTGAAAAATTAAGACTTTATTTTATAGCAGTTTTAGGTTCATAGCAAATACAGAGAAGATACAGAGATTTCCCTTACACCCTATACCTCTCTCCCATTATCAGCATTCCTTACCGTAGTGATATGTTTGTTAAATTGGATGAGGCTACATTGACACATCATAATCACACATAGTACATAGTTTGCATAATGGTTCACTCTTGGTGTTATACATTCTATGAGCTTGGGCAAGTATAATAATGACATGTTATCCATCATTATGTATTTTCAATGCCCTGAAAATCATTTATGCTCTGCCTATTTATTCCTCCCCTACCTCATATGCTAGTAATTACTGGTCATTTAACTTTCTTCGAGTTTGCCTATATACCATTCAGAATGGTATATTAGAATCATACACTAAGCAAACTTTTCAGATTGACTTCCTTCACTTAGTAATATGTCCTTCATGTCTTATCATGGCTTGATAGCTCATTTCTTTTTAGCACTGAATAATATCCCATTGCCTGGATATACCAGTTTGTTTATCTATTTACCTACAGAAAGACATTTTATTTACTACCAAGAATTATGACTAAAGCTACTGTAAACATCCATAAGCAGGTTTTGATGTCGACCTAAGTTTTCAGCCCAGTTGGGTAAATACCAAGGAATATGATTGCTGGACTGTGTGGTAAGAGTGTTTAGTTTTTTAAGACACTATCAAACTGTTTTCCAAAGTGGCTGAATCATTTTGTATTCCCACCAGCGATGAGAGTTGCTATTGCTTTCTGCCTTCATGAACATTTAATGTTACCAGTGCTTTGGATTTTGGCTACCCTAATGGATATGTAGTGGTATCTCATTGCTGTTTTAATTTGCATTTCCATGAACACATAACGTTTGCAATCTATATATCTTCTTTGATGAGATGTCTATTCAGATCTCTGGCCCATTATTCAGCCAGTTTGCTTGCTTCCTTATTGTTGAGTTCTAAGTGTTCTTTGTATATTTTGTATATCATCTTTTATCAGCTGTGATTTTTGCAAACACTTTCTCCCAATCTGTGGCTCGTCTTCTCATTCTCTTGACTTTGCTTTTTTTTCAGAGCAGAGTTTTAATTTTAATGAGTCAAGCTTATCAACTATTTCTTGCTATTTGTGTCTTTAGTGTTATATCTAAAAAGTCACTGCCATACCTAAGGTCATCTAGGTTTTCTCCTGTTATTATCTGAAGTTTATAGTTTTATGTTTTATGTTTAGGTCTATGCTCCATTTGAGTTAATTTTTGTGAAAGCTATAAGTCTTGTGTCTAGATTATTTTTTTTTTCAGGTGGGTGTCTAATTGTTCCAATACAGTTTGTTGGAAAAAAAGTCTTTGCTGCATTGTATTACCTTAGCTCCTTTGTCAAAGATCAATTCACTATATTTGTGTGAGTCTATTTCTGGGCTCTCTATTCTGCTCCATTGATCTATGTTTTCTATTATTTTACCAACACCCACTGTCTTGATTTCATATCTTTATAGAAACTCTTGAAGTCACATAGTATCTGTCCTCCAACTTTGTTCTTCTCCTTCAATATTATGTTGACTTATGTTGACTGTTCTAGGTCTTTTATCTCTCCAAATAATATTGAGAATCAGTTTGTCAAAATCCACAGAATAACTTGTTAGGATTTTTATTGAGATTGCATTAAATCTATAAATCAAGTTGGAAGTACAGACATTTTGACAGTATTGAAACTTCCTCTCCAAAAGCTTGGACTAGCTCTCATTTATTTAGTTCTTTGATTTCATTTNTTATGTTGACTGTTCTAGGTCTTTTATCTCTCCAAATAATATTGAGAATCAGTTTGTCAAAATCCACAGAATAACTTGTTAGGATTTTTATTGAGATTGCATTAAATCTATAAATCAAGTTGGAAGTACAGACATTTTGACAGTATTGAAACTTCCTCTCCAAAAGCTTGGACTAGCTCTCATTTATTTAGTTCTTTGATTTCATTTATCAGAATTTTGTAGTTTCTCTCATATGGATCTTATACACATTTTGTTAGATTTGGGAGGGGGTGTTATTTAAATAGAATATATTTTTAATTTCAAATCCCATTTGTTCATTGCTATAGTGTATAGTGAAGTCGCTCAGTTGTGTCTGACTCCTTGCAGCCCCGTGGACTGTAGCCTACCAGGCTCCTCTGTCTATGGTATTTTCGAGGCAATAGTCTTGGAGTGGATTGTCATTTCCTTCTCCAGGGGATCTTCCCAACCCAGGGACTGAACCCGGGTTTCCCTCATTGTAGACAGACGCGTTACCATCTGCACCACCAGGGAAGTCCTGTTCATTGCTAGTATACAGGAAAACAACTGACTTTTGTATATTAATCTTATATCTTGCCTGCTTATACTAGTCTCTTATATTTCACAGCTACCCAGTCTAGTAACATACGAAGTTTTCTTCCCCCACTGGTTTCATATTAATAAACATACCAGCAACATTTTAATAAAAGATACTTTCACTTAGTCCAGTGATATTAATACATTTTTTCCATTCTTCAATTTTATAAATAATGTTGACGTAAAAGCAGAGACATTACTTTGTCAACAAAGGTCCATCTGGTCAAGGCTATGGTTTTTCCAGTGGTGATGTATGGATGTGAGAGTTGGACTGTGAAGAAAGCTTAGTGCCAAAGAACTGATGCTTTTGAACTGTGGTGTTGGAGAAGACTCTTGAGAGTCCTTGGACTGCAAGGAGATCCAACCAGTGCATTCTAAAGCAGATCAGTCCTGGGTGTTCTTTGGAAGGACTGATACTAAAGCTGAAACTCCAGTACTCTGGCCACCTAACGCAAAGAGTTGACTGACTGGAAAAGACTCTGATGCTGGGAGGGATTGGGGGCAAGAGGAGAAGGGGACGACAGAGGATGAGATGGCGGGACGGCATCACCAATTCGACGTGGGTTTGGGTGAACTCCAGGAGTTGGTGATGGACAGGGAGGCCTGGCGTGTTGTGGTTCATGGGTTTGCAAAGAGTCGGACACGACTGAGTGACTGAACTGAACTGAACTGAATGTTTACATAATAGATATGGTCTGTTTCTTAACTTAGTTCTTGGCTCTATTTCTTTTCCAACCTGTATTTTTCTCATTTATGCTCTTTATCTTTGTTATCTACCCTAAGTTCTTGGTTTTTGGACAGAGATGGCACATGGATAAATTGTAAAAGAAAACACTTCAAGTAAAGAAGAGTTGATGGTGACATTTCATTTGAAATCTTTTTTTCTGGAACAATATGGGTACAAGTAAACAAGTTAGACAATCCAAATAGAGAAATGTTAGAGCTGACATTTCATCTGGGATAATAGCCACTTGAGTGGCTTCAGGGTCACTTATTTTCATGAAATAGAAATAATATTAGTTTTCTCTCTGATTTGCTCTGAGTGGGTGTTCATTTTCTCCTCTCCTCTCACTTTGCCTTTGGAAATGTACTCTGTTTTAAAAGTTCATGTGCACAGATAGGAGATCATGGCTCATAAGTTTTTGTTTGGTTTTGATTATGACTCAAAATTATATACCTGTTGTATTGTATTCAGCTGTAAACCTTTCAGAGAGAAATAAAGCAAAACTCCCCTCATATTTCTGAAATGTCAAAATGGACATTGTTAATTGAAAAATATAGGTTTTAAAGTACACACAGTATGACATTGTTTTGTTGAAGAAATACAAAGTTCTTTGTAAATTTGTGTTTCATAAAATAAGATCTGGAAATACATATACTACAGTATTTACAATAGAGCTCTCTGGGCAGTGAGAGTGTTTTCTCATTTATCTTTCAAGCTTTGTTATAACAAATATAATGATCATTATATGAACTCATATGTGTCAGGGACAAAATTCTCACTGCTCCCAAGTAGATAATATTATTCTGATATCCTAGGTTTCCTATTTATTTATTTTTTAAATTGTTGTCCAGTCACTAAATCATATCCGACTCTTTGGAACCCAATGGACTGCAGCATACCAGACTTCCGTACCCTCATTATCTNAAAAAATTGAATAAAGCATTCCTCATGCAAATGACCCAATGTGTGTGGAACAGTATGTATGTAGCTCTCCAGAAATATTTTACATATATGTAAATGTGGGCATCTGAGTATATGTATGCATTTAGGAAAAGAGATTGTATCCTACAGTAGCTATTCTTTTGAACCTAGCTTTTCAATTAGTAATACTAGGACCTTTTTCTATGTTGTCTTGTATATCTACTTTGTTCTATTAAATTCTACATTATGCTCCATAATTTATACCAATTCTCAACACTTAGGTTGTTTCAAGGTTTTGTTAAATTAAGTAATCATGGCTATAAGAGTGTGGAATGTTAATTTTAATAAATACAGTCAAATTACTCTTCAGTTTGTGCCTCTGTATATGAAAGTGCTTGTTTCATCACACTATGATAAGATTATTTAATATTTGGCAAACTTTTAAAAAATATTTTAATTATAAACATATGTCTGTTTAATTTTGAACTATCATGTGCTCATTTTTCTATTGAGTTTTCTTTTTTCTCCTTAATTTCATTCAAAATTCATTCAGTAAGTATTTATTTATGGCTTGTATTATGACAGGTTCCATTAAAAATGCTAGAAGTGTAGAAGTCAGCAAAAGAAATGAAAACCTTTTCCCCATGAAACTTTCATCCTAGAAGGAGGAAAAAATTAACATAATAGATACTATAGTATTAAAATGTTTTTGTTATTTGCTATGTCATGTCCTAATCTTTTACGACTCTATGGATTGTAGTCTGTCAGGCTCCTCTGCCCATGAGATTCCCCAGGCAAGAATACTGACGTGGGGTGCCATTTTCTCCTCAAGGGGATCATCCTGACTTAGGGATTGAACCTGAGTCTCCAGCATTACAAACAGATTCTTTGATACTGAGCCACCAGGATAGTCATAAATTCACCAGTGAAAAATGAGTAAGTAAAGTGGAACAAGGGATTGAGAGCATGAGTTTGAACTATTAAATATCACAGTCAGGGAGGGCTTCAGAGAGAAGGTGACATTGCATGAAAGACCTGAGGAGCTGAAGGAGAAATCCATGTGACATCTGGAGCAAGGGCATCCACACCAAAGAGGGGCAGGCACAAAGACCCTGAGGAAATACGGCTTCAGAATGTCAGATGGGTGAAACTGAGCAAGTGAGGGAGCCTTGTAGGACCCAAGATAATGAGAGGCCAAATCAAGCAGGATGCTTTAAGATATTGCAAGCCATTGTAAGCAACCTTGGCTTTCACTCTGAGTTTGGAAGAAAGCTCTCTGAGGGTTTTGAGAGAGAAGTGACCTACATCTTTGGTTCTAGCAGTATCACTTCAGTTGCTGTATTGAGACTTGACTATTGGAGGGGAGACAATTTGGGAAGCAAGTGCAGGAAGTCTTGTGAAAGGTAACTTCAGTTATTCAGGGTGGAGACTCTGGTGCTTTGGACCCAAGAAATAGGAGTCAGGGTAGTAACAAGTGGTCAGATTTTGAATATAATTTCAATATGAGACTGAGAGGATTTAACAGATTGTATATGAAGGAAGAGATGAAAATATGGGTAAATTGGAAGTTTAGTAAGAGCTTGTTGTGTAAGAAGGAAATTAACTTATTGTCAGTCATTTGTATTTCAAATATTTTTCCCGCTGTTTCTGTTGAATTTGATTATGGTAGCTTTCCCATGAAGAACATCTTAATATATAAAACAAAGCATATCTTTCATTTCTTTTATACTTTCTAGGCTTTGTATCATTTTTTAAAACACTGACCCTACTCTAAGAATTAAAAATAAAATTGCTTGTGTTTTTTCTGGTATTTTTATGATTCCATTTTAGGCTTTAAATTGAAATATTTGGAATTCTTTTTGATGCTATTTCCTAATATGTTGGTTGCTTGGGCTTCTAAGCAGTGTTCATTTCTTGATTGCTTTTGAAGTTTAATTTCTATGTAATGGCTATGGGTTCATCATGACAACATTGTGCAGCTATAGATACCTTACCATATAAGAGTCAATGAAGTTCTCCTAGGTGTCTTCGAATCGCAAAGCCTCACACTGTAAAAGTCCTCTTTCAAAGATTCAATCCAGTTACCACCTCATTCTCGCAATGTTCTAGTTTTTGTCATTTTTTCTTTCTCTTTTTTCCCATATGACTTTACATTTACCCTTCTTAATTCAATAATATATTGCTAAACATTTTGTTCTTTGGTGCTAATCACCTCCTTTGGACTGAATCTTTTGATAATGATGACACCTAATGTAGAAGTTTTTATATGGCAATATTCGGTATTTATTGTTAAATGATCTCCCCCTTCAAGAAGAATAACTTTTAAACTAACAGGCTAGTAATTAGCAGGTTTGCTATTGTCATGCTAGGGCTTCCCAGGTGGCTCAGTGATAAAAAAAAATCTGCCTACAATGCAGGGGACACAGGTTCAATCCATGGATCGGGAAGATCCCCTGGAGAAGGAAATGGCAACCTACTCTAGTATTCTTGCCTGGGAAGTCTCATGGACAGAAGAACCAGGCAGGATTGCAAAAGTCCATGGGATTGCAAAATAGTTGGACACAACTTAGCAACTGAACATCCATGCACATTGTGATGCTAAGGTAATGAGAATTTTATTCATGGATTCATTAGATATATATTGAATGTCTAACAAGAATAGAAACACTGCTAGACTCTGGGGGAATGATTTTGAGCAAGATAGATAAGAGTCACCACAATTGTAACACATGTAGACCAGCAGTTATGATTATTTACTGATATTTATATTTAAGTATAACAATTCATCTCATAATGATGCTTTTTTTTTTTTTAGGTTTAGACACACAGCAAATTTTATTTCCTTATTTTTGAAAGTGTTCTAAGATCTTCCAGGGTTAAAATTTACTTTCACGTATGATGATCAATAATAAGACACCAAACTTAGAAAACAGTTTTATAATTTTCACTGTTACTTCTTGACCCAGTGAGAATAATTTCACAATGCAACACATTTACGCAGCTTTTTTGTCACTTTCTTTGGTTTCTGCTTCTTTAGGCAACAATGGCTCGATCTTTAGTAACAAACCTTCACTTGTTGAACTTCAAAGGAAAGCATGTACCACAAAAGGCCCCAAATTCAGTGGTCTTTGCCTACAAACTTCATTGATAACGGCTTGCAGATTGGCAGCTATCTGGTCACTTGGCATATCCAGTGTTGCTATTTTGGTCTCCAGAAAGTTCTCTTTTTCTTCATCTACCTTAATTTCAAGTCCATTTTTAAATAATTCAAGCATTTTGGGGATGTCCCGGCCAATGGAATTTCAATTAAATTTAGGAAATCTTGTTTTCAGTTTCTTCCTTAATGGATTAAGCTCAAGCATTATTTCTGGAACAGCTACATAAAAATCTGCTTGAATTTCATCATCCAAAATCTTCTGAATGAGGTTAGTTCCTTCTGCAAATGCAGCTCCATTTTCTTCTGCTATTTTAATTTCTGATGCATTCCCTGTAAATACGGCAACTTTACTCATTTCTGAAATGAATGGGTATGGCAAACTAAGAACACTGGTAAATGGCTCCACTTTTTTCTTCTTCCCCAGTGTCATATCCAGTGTCAAATCAAGATAAACACCTTGCTTTGGATTTGTAAAGTCCAAAACTTAAAATTTCTTAAGTAAGTGAACAGCTTTCTCCACCTCGTATATCTGCCTTGGATACAAGCGTTTTAGGTAGACATCGTCTTCAGGTTCCCCTTCCATAAAAGGATATGACTTTATTTTTTCTATATCATCTTTCTTCTCATTTGATGCTTTTTCTTTAGTACCTTTTTTTGTTTTCTTTGTAGGCCTCTACCGAAGAATCTTACAGCCGCCACCATGTTAACCAGTCCAGATTGTGTTCATAATGATGCTTTTTTAAACACAGTTAATACATGACATCAATAAATAAATAAATAAATAAATAAAATAAAAACANTCTCATTTGATGCTTTTTCTTTAGTACCTTTTTTTGTTTTCTTTGTAGGCCTCTACCGAAGAATCTTACAGCCGCCACCATGTTAACCAGTCCAGATTGTGTTCATAATGATGCTTTTTTAAACACAGTTAATACATGACATCAATAAATAAATAAATAAATAAATAAAATAAAAACAGTTAATACCTCTATAAAAAACTTAGGAATCATTTTCTCTTCTTCCCCTTTATCTCCTCTGTGTGTGTGTGTGCGCATGTGTGTGTGTGTGTGTGCACAGTCACGTCCGACTCTTTGTGACCTTTTGTGACCCTGGCAGGACTGAGGCCTGCCAGGTTCCTCTGTCTATGGAATTTTCCAAGCAATAATACTAGTGGATTGACATTTTCTATACCAGGGGATCTTTCCAACCCAGGGATCAAACCTGCATCTCTTGCATCTCCTGCATTTGCCAGGGGATTCTTTACCACTGCACCACCTGGGAATATTAATTAAGGACTCTCTTTCCTGAGACCATGAGGCCCATCAACCTGGGACAAAAAGAAGAGGAAAGGGTAGGAAAACTTTGCAATCCCTTATAAGGAATAGAAGAAAGATAGTCAAAGCAAATAAACATAATCATGCTTCTGAGTTATGCTATATGTGGCAGGCAAAATCAGGAAAACCTGTTTTGATTGTCTCATAGAATGGTTCTGAGTGGAAAGGAGCAACTTGCCCATCAGAGGACACTTGATAATGTCTATAGACATTTTTGGTTGTTACATCAGGGCCTGGGGTAGTGGGTACTTGCTACTAGCATTTAGTAGGTAGAGGCACAGGGAGAAGCTACGTGCAATGGAGATTTATCTGGCCCCAAATTTCAATAGTGCCCACACTGAGAAACTGCCCTAGATAAACATTCTATGAGATAAATTCTGATTATCATGAATTGGCAAATAAAAGGCTCCAACTATTAATACTAGTTTATCTAACATATTTATCTCTATGATATTAAAGTCAAAATATTGATGCGGATTTAATAGAGACTCAATTCTGAAATTGCATCATCATAAAATTAAATTTGAGATTAAGCCCAAGGTCACAAGCAAAAAAGAAAAAGGTACATTTGGAATACCTATCAAGATTTTTGGACTATACAGACAAATGTCAATGTCATATAAGCCATATTTACTTGTGTTATACTATTGCAGTCTATCCATGTAAGCAGACCTTTATGGAAACTAAATAACAATTAGAAAAGAACTTCATGAGTATAGAATCAAACTGAAAAAGGTTTATGACTTATCTGAAGGCTTAATGTGCATATTTCTGTAAAATACCTACTAAGTAAATCATTTTATTTACCCTCAAGTCACAGTTGTTTTAGCTATTAGCATAGGTGTTAAACATATTCCAAATGAATGACCATAAATAAGCAGTTGCAAAAGGAAACATTAGATAAGATACATAACAAAACATTCTATGTCATTTAGGATGATTTTTTAAAAAAATTTTAATTGGAGGAAAATTGCCTTACGATGTTGTATTGGTTTCCGTTGTACAATGGAAATCAGTCCTAATTATATATATATATATACTTGAGCCTCCTTCTCCTCTCCCCATCCCACCCCTCTGGGTCATCACAGAGTGCCAGGTGGGCTTCCTGTGTTATATAGTAACTTCCCACTAGCTATCTGTTTTACACGTGATAATGTATATGTGTCAACGCTACTTTCTCAGTTCGACCCACCCTCTCCTTCCCTCACCGTGTCCACAGGTCCAAAGTGGTTAATCTCAAAATGTGATGGACAATTAGTGGGTTTGTTTTCTCCCATAAAAGAAATCAAATGATTTAGGTCAAGGACCCACGGCCCTTCAATCTTTCTGCTTCACTGTTCTCTACCATTGGCTCCTGTCCGGAGGCTTGTCTTTTCAAGGTCAAGAGCACCAATACAAAAACACGGTTCTCATATAACAATATAAAGTATCAGAAGGAGAATTTATTTTTTGCTGTCCCTTTTAAAATGAAAGAAAATATCTTCCTAGTATTATCATTGCAAATGGTGACTGCAGCCCTGAAATTAAAAGATGCTTACTCCTTAAAGAAAAGCTATGACCAACCTAGACAGCATATTAAAAAGTAGAGGCATTACTTTGCTGACAAACATCCATCTAGTCAAAGCTGTGGTTTTTCTGGTAGTCATGTCTTTATGTGAGAGTTGGACTATAAAGAAAGCCGAGCACCAAAGAATTGATGCTTTTGAACTGTGGTGTTGGAGTCCCTTAGACTGCAAGATCAAACCAGTCAATTCTAAAGGCAATAGGTCCTGAATATTCATTTTAAGGACTGATGCTAAAGCTGAAACTCCAATACTTTGGCTGCCTGATGCAAAGAACTGACTCATTGGGAAAGACCCTGATGCTGGGAAAGGTTGAAAGCAGGAGAAGGGGATGACAGAGGATGAGATGGTTGGATGGCATCACCGACTCGATAGACATGAGTCTGAGCAAGCTCTGGGAGTTGGAGATGGACAGGGAAGCCTGGCGTGCTGCAGTCCATGGGGTTGCAAAGAGTCTGACACAACTGAGCGACTGAACTGAACTTATATAGGAAATTCTCAAGTGAAACTGGATTTTCTTTTCTATTCATCTTTAAATATAATTTTATTTGTGTATGTATTTATTTTTGCTGTGCTGTCTTTGTTGCCATGCGGACTTTTCTCTAGATGAGGAAAGCAAGGCTACTCTCTAGTTGCGGTGCGCAGGCTTCCCACTGTGGTGGCTTCTCTTGCTGCAGCGCACAGCCTTCAATAGTTGCCTCCCCTGGGCTCAACAGTTGTGATTCCCAAGCTCTAGACCACAGGCTCAACAGTTGTGGCACATGGGCTTAGATGCTCCATGGCAAGTGGATCAGGATCAAATCTGTGTCCCCTGCATTGGCAAGCAGATTCTCTACCACTGGACTACCATGGAAGCTCTCTTTTTTACTACCTGAATCTTTAGTGGTGAACAATAACATGGTTACTGACACAGTGTGGGCCATTGCCTTGCTTTGTGCTGAGGAGCTAGCAGTTTTAAAAACCACCACTGCTTTTGCATCATCAATTCATATGTCAACATAGTGAAAAAGGTAATAAGTGCATTAGTACTTTTATGAAAATAATTTTGATGTTTTCAAGGTATTCTCATGATATTGATATCCGTAACACTGGATATGGAAACATCATCTTGGAGACTACTGCTCTAAATTAATTGAGATTCACCCCTAGGATCTAACCCTTCATCCAGTACCTGAACAAATCTGTAATTCTATTAGCAGGAAGTATGACATGATTGATGTGTGGGCCACTCATGTTCTATGTTGTAGTTTCATAATAGATTGAAAAATGGCCTAGTTTATCAAATGAAACTATTTCCTGTCAGATGAAGTCAGTCCTTAAATGTGATAAAGTAGATGAATATTAAAGTGTAATTTGAGAAGGGAAAACATACAAAATATAAAGTACATTTTTCATTCTGTTATATTTTTCGTATTCCTGACTTTATTATTTACTGTTGATTTAGGTAAATTAGTTATCCTCTTGTGGTCTCAGATTCATATTTTATAACCTGTTCTACTAGATAATTTGGGCTAAGCATATAGGTTGGTTTGTTTTCCTAGCAAGAGAATAAGTTAGAATAACCTCTCTTAGTGGTTAGAGTAATTATGCTTAAGCTGAAAAATTGGAAGAAATATTTCTCTGACATTATTGGGAGGTGTAAGGAGGCCACCATTAGTTACTCTTGACATGCATTCTCTTTGAATTGATCAAAACTTTACCTTCTATTGTGTGCTAATTTTGCATTCACCTGCTGTGAGTGTAAAAATATATTCAACTCTTAGATGATTTGCATAATGATTTTCTTTGGCAGTGTGTTTGGGGAGGGACTTCCACCTTTAGTTTTATTTGAAATACGTGGTTCAATTTGGTTTTCACTGAGAAGAGATGATGTTTCTGCAAGAGAACAACAGATGACCTTAAAAATGTAATGACAGAGGGACTATATGTACTCAATGAAATTTGCATAATTTAATATTCAGAGATGATTTCAAAGGAGAACTCCTAAATCTTCAAATATCTTCAGTTTGCTTTTAAGAGCCCAGGGATGAAGCATTGGGAAGTATATCCCAAACAAAATAGTAAGAGGAAATTTTTTCTTATTAACCTTTATAGACTCTAGTAAACTGTCCAGCCTTTTCTCTGTTCCTTGTATCTGATCAGATTTGTCTCATCCTCTAAAATGCTGATTTGAATCTCTCTATGTTTCCTCTAACACTTCCAGGCCTCAGGAATTTAATTCTATTCTGTATGCCTATAATCTATGCCAAATATTTTAACTATTAATTCCATTGACTTGTTGTCTCATGACTTTAAAAAAAAATTTTCTTTGGCTGTGCTGGGCCTTTGTTGCTTTATGTGGGCTTTCTCTAGTTATGGTGAGCAAGGGCTACTCTTTATTGTGGTGCATAGGCTTCTCTGTGTGGCTTCTCTGGTTTCGGAACGCAGGCTTTAGGAACGTGGGCTTCTGTAGTTGCAGCTCATGGGTTCTAGAACGTGAGCTTCAGTAGTTGTGGTGTACAGGCTTAGTTGTTCTGTAGCATGGACCAGGGATGAAACTTGTATCCTCTGCTCTGGCAGGTAGATTCTTATCCACAGTACCACCAGAGAAGACCTCATGACTTTTAATATTGTCACCTGGATGAGATCAAAAATTTATGGTCAGAAATCATGATGTATGGTTCTTTCACTATTACACATTGCTTAACACGATGATGAGTACATCATTAGTAGTTAGTAAATATTTATTGCTCATTTTTTAGCTCTATATTATGAAAGAATTCAAAATAATGTAAGGGACCCATGAATCATCACCAGTTTTAATAATCAACTTATGACCAATTTTTTTCATCTTTATCCCTGCACATACCCTATCCCTGAATCATTTTTAATCATATGCCTCACATCTTATCACTTTCAGTATGTATCTCTAAACATAAGAATAATTTTAAAGACATAGGTCACTATAAGATAATTATACAGGCATATCTTGTTTTATTGCACTTCATTTTATTCAGCTTTGCTAATATTGTGTTTTTTTTAAAAAAATTGATAGTTTGTGGCAATTCTGCCTCAAGTAATTATATTGGTGACACTGTCCCAACAGCATTTGCTCACTTATGTCTCTGGGGAACATTTTAGTAATTCTTGCAACATTTCAAAATGTTGATTATTATTATACTTATTATGGTGATCTGTGATCAGTGATCTTTGATGCTTTTTTAAATTGTTTTGGCATTTTTTAAAGCAATAAAGTATTTTTAAGGATGGAACATACACTGGATATACTCCTTTTGTTTATATTGGTTTTGTACAGTTTTTTAGATATACTGCTATTGTTTCTTTTATATATATACTGTTATTGTACAGTTAGTTAGTAGACTAGAGTATAGCATAAACCTAACTTTAATATGTACCGAATAATCCATGTAACTAATAATTCATGTAACTAACTTAATTGCAATATTTACTTTATTGCAGTGGTCTGAAATCAAACCTGCAACATCTCTAATGTACAGTATTTTATTAGTGTTAAAAAATGTCCTTGATTGTCTCATTTAGTTTTGTAGCTTGTTACGATCTACATAAGATTCAAAATTCCAATTGACATGGGGCTCTTAAATCTCTAATAATCTCTGGTTATCCTCCTTACATTCTTTTTTTTTGTTCTGTGATTTATTTGTTGAAGAAAGGAAATGATCTGTCCAGTGGGATTTCCAACACTTGATTTTTGTTGAATGTATTCCTGTGATGTCATTTAATAAGTTTCTCTTTATAGTTCCCAAAATGTAAATATGATACTGACTCAAGGACAGATTATAAGAGTAAACAAGTAGCAAGTAATGCATTTGAACTAGTAATTGATTGGTGAATTCTACCAAACATTTAAAGAAGGATTGTTACTAATCTTTCACAAATTCTTTCAAAGAGTTTCAAAGTGGAGGGAATACTTCTCAACTCATTCTCTAAGTTCAAAATTTGCCTGATATCAAAATTAGAGAAAAAGAAGAAAAGTACAGAACAATGTATCTCATAAATATAGTTGCAAAAATCCTCAATATAGTAGCAAACCAACCAAGCAAGATACAAAAAGAATTATATACTAAGGCCCAGGAACACAGGGTTGGATTACCATTTCAAAACTGATTAATGTAATATACCTTATTAATAAAGAACAAAACTGCATGGCCATCTGAGTGGCTGCAGGAAAAAAAAACACTTGACAAAATGCAACACTTTCATAATAACAGTATTCAACAAACTAAAAAATATGGGTATTTCATCTACTAAAAGATATCCATAAAAAATAGCTAGCTTGACACTGAATGGTAAAAGAGTAAAGATAACAATCAGAAACAGGATAGCAAATCAAGAAGAAGACAAGAATATCTATTTTTGCCACTTCTGTTTAACATTATACTAGAGATTATAGCCAAGGCAATTAAGAAAGAAAAAAAGAAAAGAAATAAAAGGTATCCAGACTGGAAAGAAAAGAGTAAAAATATCTCTATTCACAGAAAGACTGATCTTACGTAGAGAAAATCTTGAGTCAAAGAAAGATCATAATGAATAAGCTATTTCAACAACGTTGCAGAATACAAGGTCACTATACAAAAATCAATTGTACACTACACAACTGCATTAAAGAATCTGACAGTATTCTCAATGGTGAAAAACTGAAATAGTTTCCTCTAAGATCAGGAACAAGACAAGGGTGCCCACTCTCACCACTGTTATTCAAAATAGTTCTGGAAGTCCAAGCCATGGCAATCAAAGAGAATAAAAATTAAGTGACACTAGATTGGAAAATAAGAAGCATAGCTCTCATTGTTCGTAGATAACATGATACTATACATAGAAAGCCCTAAAGATGCAATCAGAAAATTATTAGAGCCAATCAATGAACTTAGTAAAGTCACAGGATACAAAATTAATACACAGAAATCCCTTGCATTTATATATACTAACAAAGAAAAATCAGAAAGAAAATTAAGTAAACAATCTCATTGCAAAATAAAGAGTAAAATATCTAGGAATAAACCTACCTAAGGAGACAAAAGCCAATCCCAAAGGAAATCATCCTGAATATTCATTGAAAGGACTGATGCTAAAGCTGAAATTCCAATACTTTGGCCACCTGATGTGAAGAACTGACTCATTGGAAAAGACCTTGATGCTGAGAAAAACTGAAGGCAGGAAGAGAAGGGGACAACAGAGGATGAGATGGTTGGATGGCATCACTGCCTTGATGGACATGAGTCTAAGCAAGCTCTGGGAGTTGGTGATGGATGAGGAAGCCTGGTATGCTTCAGTCCATGAGGCTGCAAAGAGTTGGACATGACTGAATGATTGAACTGAAGGAGACAAAAGACCTGTATGCAGAAAACTATAAGATGCCAGTGAAAGAAATCGAAGATCACATGAACAGATGGAGACATATATCATGTTCTTAGATTGGGAGAATCAATATTGTCCAAATGAGTATACTACCCAAAGCAATCTACAGATTCAATGCAATTCCTATCAAATTACGAATGACATTTTTCACAGAACTAGAAAAAAAAAATTACCAAGATTTTGTAATGGAAACAAAAAAGATCCCAAATAGCCAAAACAATCTTGAGAAAGAAAATCAGAGCTGGAGGAAGAAACCTTTCTACACTACAAGGCTATAGTAATCAAAACAGTATAGTACTGGCACAAAAACAAAAGATCAATAGATCAATAGAACAAGATAGAAACCCAAAAATAAACCCATGCACCTATGGGCACCTTAGCTTTGACAAAGGAAGCAATAACATATGATGGAGAAAGAACAGTCTCTTCAGTAAGTGGTGCTGGAAAAACTGGACATCTACATGTAAAAGAATGAAATTGGAACACTTTCTAACACCACATACAAAAATAAACTCAAAATGGATTAAAGGCCTAAATTAAGGCCAGAAGCTGTAAAACTCTTAAAGGAAGACATAGTCAGAACACTCTTTGGTGTAAATTGCAGCAAGATTCTTTTTGACCCACCTCCTAGAGTAATGGAAGTCAGAACAAAAAATTTAAAGATTGAACCTAATTAAACTTAAAAGCTTTTGTACAGCAAAGTAAACTATAAACAAGATGAAAAGACAACCCTCAGAATGGGAGAAGATAATTGAAAATGAAACAAGTGACAGAGGATTAATCTCCAAAATATATAAGCACCTGATACAGCTCAATATCAGAAAAACAAATAACTCAATCAAAAAATGGGCAGAAATTGTAAATAGACATTTCTCCAAAGAACACATACAGGTGTTCAATAAACATATGACAATTTTTTCAATATCACTCATTATTAAAGAAATGCAAATCAAAACCAATGAGATATCACGTCACATTAGTCAGATGGCCATCATCAAAAAACCTACAAACAGTAAATGCTGGAGAGGATGTGGAGAAGAGGGAACCGTCTTGCACCACTGGTGAAATGTAAATTGATACAGCCACTACGGAGGACAGTATGGAGATTGCTTAAAAAATTAGAAATAAAACCATCATATGACTCAGGAATCCCACTCCTGGACATGTACATGGAAAAAAATCATAATTAAAAAGACACATGTAACCCAGTGTTCATAGCAGTGCTATTTACAATAGCCAGGATATGGAAGCAACCTAGATGTCCATCGACAGATGAATGGATAAAGAAGTTATGGTACATATGTACAATGGAATATTGTTGTTGGTGGTACTTAATTGCTAAGTCATGTCTGACTCTTTTTTGACACTATGCCAGGGTCCTCTGTCAGTGGGATTTGCCAGGCAAAAATACTGGAGTGGGTTGCCATTTCCTTATCCAGGGTGTACTGCAGACCCAGGGATTGAACCCACATCTGCTACATTGGCAGGTGGATTCTTTACCACTGAGCCTCCTGGGAAGCCCAATGGAATATTACTTAGCCATAGATAGGAATGAATTTGAGTCAGTTGAACTCAGGTGGATGAACCCAGAGCCTGTTATACAGAGTGAAATAAGTCAGAAAGAGAAAAGCAAATATTGTATTATTAACACAAACATGTGAAATCTAGAAAAATGGTACTGATGAACCTATTTGGATGGCAGAAATAGAGATGCAGACACAGAAAACAGACTTGTGGACACAGCAGGGGAGAGGGTGGGATGAATTGAGAAAGTAGCACTGAAACATGTACATTGCCATGTATAACTCGTGGGAAGTTGCTGTATAAAGCAGGAAGCCCAAACCAGTGCTCTGTGACTACCTAGAGGGGTGGGATAGGGCGGAGAGTGGGAGGGAGGCTCAAGACAGAGGGCATGTATGTATATTTATGGCTGATTCACCTTGTATCACTGAAACCGATACAACATTGTAAAGCAATTGTCCTCTAAATAAAAACTTTTTAAAAAAATACAAAAAACGAAATGAAAATGAATTTATGAAAGTATTCCATTTCTAATACCAAAAAAAAAAGAATAAAATAGGAATCAACTTAAGTGCAAGGCTTGTATAGTAAAAACTACAAAATAGTGAATAAAGTTAAAGAAGATCTAAACAGACTGGACATGGAACAACAGACAGGTTCCAAATAGGAAAAGGAGTACATCAAGGCTGTATATTGTCACTCTGCTTACTTAACTTAGATGCAGAGTACATCATGAGAAATGCTGGGCTGAATAAGCACAAGCTGGAATCAAGATTGCCGGGAGAAATATCAATAAACTCAGACATGGAGATAACACCACCCTTATGGCAGAAAGTGAAGAGCAACTAAAGAGCGTCTTGATGAAAGTGAAAGAGGAGAGTGAAAAAGTTGGCTTAAAGCTCAACATTCAGAAAACAAACATCATGGCATCTGGTCCCATCCCTTCATGGGAAATAGATGGGGAAACAGTGTCGGACTTTATTTTTCTGGGCTCCAAAATCACTGCAGATGGTGATTGCAGCCATGAAGTTAAAAGACGCTTGCTCTTTGGAAGGAAAGTTATGACCAACCTAGTTCAGTTCAGTTTAGTCCCTCAGTCATGTCTGACTCTTTGCGACCCCATGAATCGCAGCACACAAGGCCTCCCTGTCCATCACCAACTCCCGGAGTTCACTTAGACTCATGCCCATGCTGGATGTCAGTGATGCCATCCAGCCATCTCATCCTCTGTCGTCCCCTTCTCCT
>SJYA01000096.1:40157-57765 GCA_006410615.1 Neotragus moschatus | reverse complement strand
GACAATATACAGCCTTGACGTACTCCTTTTCCTATTTGAAACCAACCTATTGTTCCATGTCCATTTCTAACTGTTGCTTCCTGACCTGCATATAGATTTCTCAAGAGGCAGGTCAGGTGGTCTGGTATTCCCATCTCTTTCAGAATTTTCCACAGCTTCTTGTGATCCACACAGTCAAAGGCTTTGGCATAGTCAAGAAAGCAGAAATAGATGCCATCAGCACACTAAGCGTGGGAGGCTGCCACTGGTGCACTAAACGCGGGGAGCTACCCCACGTCTGAGGTCAGGGGCAGAAGCCAGGAGGACCTCATGCCCGAAGGGCGGCAGCCAAGAGGAGTTACCTCACGTTCAAGGTCAGGGGCAGCTGCCGAGAGTGCCAGGCTGTGACAGCACAGGAACGGCCGAGAGGAGCTAGCCTGCGTCTGAGGCCAGGGGCAGCAGCCGGGAGGAGCAACCCCAAGTCCAAGGAGCGGTGGCTGCGCGGGCGCAGGAGGGCGTAGAGGAGCTATCCCATGTTGAAGGTCAGGAANGCATAGTCAAGAAAGCAGAAATAGATGCCATCAGCACACTAAGCGTGGGAGGCTGCCACTGGTGCACTAAGCGCGGGGAGCTACCCCACGTCTGAGGTCAGGGGCAGAAGCCAGGAGGACCTCATGCCCGAAGAGCGGCAGCCAAGAGGAGTTACCTCACGTCCAAGGTCAGGGGCAGCGGCCGAGAGTGCCAGGCTGTGACAGCACAGGAACGGCCGAGAGGAGCCAGCCTGCATCTGAGGCCAGGGGCAGCGGCCGGGAGGAGCAACCCCACGTCCAAGGAGCGGTGGCTGCGCGGGCGCAGGAGGGCGTAGAGGAGCTATCCCATGTTGAAGGTCAGGAAGGGTGGTGGTGAGGAGATACCCTTTGACCAACCTAGACAGCATGTTAAAAAGCAGAGACATTACTTTGCCAACAAAGTTTCATCTAGTCAAGGCTATGGTTTTTCCAGTGGATGTGAAAGTTGGACTGTGAAGAAAGCTGAGCATGGAAAATTTGATGCTTTTGAACTGTGGTGTTGGAGAAGACTCTTGAGAGTCCCTTAGACTTCAAGGAGATCCAACCAGTCCATTCTGAACGAGATCAGCCCTGGGATTTCTTTGGAAGGAATGATGCTAAAGCTGAAACTCCAGTACTTTGGCCATCTGATGCGAAGAGTTGACTCACTGGAAAAGACTCTGATGCCAGGAGGGATTGGAGGCAGGAGGAGAAGTGGAGGACAGAGGATGAGATGGCTGGATGACATCACCGACTCAATGGACATGAGTCTGAGTAAACTCCAGGAGTTGGTGATGGACAGGGAGGCCTGGCGGACTACGATTCATGGGGTCGCAGGGTCAGACACGACTGAGCGACTGAACTGAACTGAAGCAAATAGAAGAACATCTCTTGTTTGTGGAATGATAGATTTATTATTACCAGTATGACAGTGTTCCCCAAACTGACCTACAGCTTTAATGCAATCCCTATGAAAGCTATAGCTTGCTATTTTGCTTTTGCATAAAGGAAAATTTGATCTTAAAACTCATATGTAAGTATAAGAGACTCAGAATACCTGAAATAATCTTAAAAGAATCATAAAATTAAAGAACACAGTTCCTGATTTCAAAACTTAATACAAAACTATCTTAATCATCGCTTCTTGACCTTTTGGCTAAGATCAAGTGTAAAACTATCTTAATCAGGAAAGGGTGGAATGAGCATAAGCATAGTTCATCAATGGAGTAGAACTTAGGGTCTAGACAAAAGTTCATAGATTTACTGTCAATTGATTTCCAACAAGGGGTCCCAGACCATTCAATGGAGAAAACATAGGTGTTTATTTTTTGTTGTTGTAGTTGTTTGTTTGTTTGACAAATGGGACTGAAACATTTGAAAATCCATATGCAAAACAATGAAGTTGGAACTATTTCTAACTATACACAAAAATTAACTCAAAATGGATCATATAGTTAAATATGAGGTAAAACTATAAAACTCTTAGAAGAAAGCATAGAAGTATATCTTCATTATCTTGGGTTAGGCAATGTTTTTTGCTTTTTTTTTTCTCAAAAGCAAAGTAGCAAAATAAATAATTGGGTTAATTAGATGTCATCAAAAAATTTACTACATCTTTGTATACTGCAAATGAGATCATCAAGAAAATACATGCCCCAGAATGGGATAAAAATGTTTCAAATCATATATCTATCTGATAAGGGACTTTCTTTCCCAAAGTTTAAAAACTTTTGCAATTCAATATTAGAAAGACAAATAATCGAATTTTTTAAATGAGCAAAGGATCTGNACTACATCTTTGTATACTGCAAATGAGATCATCAAGAAAATACATGCCCCAGAATGGGATAAAAATGTTTCAAATCATATATCTATCTGATAAGGGACTTTCTTTCCCAAAGTTTAAAAACTTTTGCAATTCAATATTAGAAAGACAAATAATCGAATTTTTTAAATGAGCAAAGGATCTGAATAGACATATCCCAGGTGGTGCTGGTGCTAAAGGTGCCCACCTGCCAATGCAGGAGACATAAGAGATGTAGGCTTGAGCCCTGGGTCAAAAGGAAGTAATGGCAACCCATCCAAGTATTCTTGCCTGGAGAATCCCAGAGACAGAGGAGCCTGGCAAGCTATAGTCCATAGGGTCGTAAAGAGTCAGACACAACTGAAACAAATTAACATAACATAACAAATGATCAGTAAATATGTGGAAATATTTTCAACATCATTATTAGGGAAAAGTAAATCTAAAACCTTGTGATACCTGCACTTCACATTCATTAGGATGTCTATAACAAAAAAGAACAATAATAACAAGCCTTGGTGAGGTGATAGAAAGTTGGAAGAAAATTTACATTCTTATCATTCACTGCTGATAAGAATGAAAAAATGGTACAGCCAAATTTCAAAATAGTTTGGCAGTTTCTCAAAATGTTAAATACAGAGTTATACATAGCTCAAAATTCCACCTTAAGTGTGTGTGTATAACCATAAGTGGAAGTGAGAAATAGATTTAAGGGACTAGATCTGGTAGATAGAGTGCCTGATAAACTATGGATGGAGGTTTGTGACACTGGACAGGAGACAGGGATCAAGAACATCCCATGGAAAAGAAATGCAAACAAGCAAAATGGCTGTCTGGGGAGGCCTTAATAATAGCTGTGAAAAGAAAAGAAGCAAAAAGCAAAGGAGAAAAGGAAAGATATAAGCATCTGAATGCAGANAGATGGCAGCCCACCAGGCTCCCCCGTCCCTGGGATTCTCTGGGCAAGAACACTGAAGTGGGTTGCCATTTCCTTCTCCAGTGCATGAAAGTGAAAAGTAAAAGTGAAGCCGTTCAGTCGTGTCCAACTCTTAGCAACCCCATAGACTCAAGCCTATCTTTAGGAGAGTGAAAATGTTCTACAATTAGAATGTAGTGATTCTTGCTCAACTCTGTGAATATTCTATGAAACAACAGGTTATAAACTTTAAATGGATGAATTTCATAGTATATAAATTGTATATCCATAAAGGTAATTAATTTCATGGGATAGACCTATGTGTATTTAGGTCTGATTTTGCATTTTCTGCTCTTTTTTTGTTGGTCTAGTTAATCCTAAGTACTCTACTGTTTTAACTGTAGAAATTTTGTAGTGTTTTTGATTCTGGTATGGCTAGTTGTCTCACATTGTATGTGTTATTTAGGGATTTCCTGGCTATTCTTGATTGTTTACTTTGTTTCTAAGTTTTGTAATCAATTTGTCTAACTCAAGAAGTACACACTAATGTCATTTCTATTGATGTGTTAAATTTGCGGCTTATTCTGGAGAGTTAAAAAGCAGATCTATAAATCTTTTGTTAAATTAGGCAGTTGATATGTAATGAGGAGCACGTTTAATGTAGCACAGTGGAAAACAGAGAGAATATTGGGAAACTTTAGAACCAAATTTCTACTTGCCCCCTAACTAGATGTGCAAACTTAGCCAAATTGATTAATTTCTCTATGCTTGAGTTTTCTTATCTGGAAAACAGAGATAATAGTACTGCCGATACAGGCTGTTTGGGAAATTAAACTTCCACAAGTGTGTGGGGTTTTCTTGTTCTTTTTCTTTTTTTTCTGCTGCATTCTTAGTGCCTAGTATAGTCCTGGTCCATAGTAGAATCTGAATACATAACTGCTGAATAAATACATGACATATCTGTTAAGGTTGTTTTATGTAATTAATCAAAAGTTAGTTCCTGTTTTTCTTTATTTTAGAAACAATACCAGCATCAAATTTATCATTATAATGTTAAATCACTTTCTTTGGCTTTTTATGTTATTGACATATTTTATATAAAAGCCATGAACATTTTCTTCTGTGAAATAATTAACAATGAAATTTTGATGTGGTCAGATGTGAATTCCTAAAGTTTATATGTTCATTTCATATGTTCTTTAGTTTTGTATCTGCAGTAGCACTAAGTGACTGCTTACTGGAAGCAACTCATATAAATAATAAATCAAGAGATGACTTGATTTATTGAAAAGAAAGAGCAGTAAGTCATACCCATATCATCCATATGCATTTTAACAATGCATAGAATTTGCAGTTGAAATAAAACACTGTGATCAGACATTTTTATCAGTTTGATTTGTTCATGAGTGAGGTTATATTTATTATTAAACAGTAAACTTTCTGCAAGTAAAAACAAAGCAAACCTGTCAAAATACTAATCCCAGTGAATTGGTAGCAAGATTAGAATAAGAAAATAACTAATGCACCTGTGAGTAAGATTCCCAGCAATAGCTGGGAAATAACAGTAGCGAAACAGTAGCAAAACAGCGTTTATTGCTGAATGTGTCTCAGCAATAAAATCTCTCTCAGCAATATATTCTTACTATATTCTCTCTATAAATATATGTTTAAACTTTAAATATACATTGAGAGAGAATATGGAATATTATAAATGTTATATATATATAACATATGTGTGTGTGTGTATATATATATATATATATGTAGAAAGAGACAGACACAGAAAGAGAGATTGTAAAATTACAGTGAACCCAGTTCCATCCTTGTGTAGGTAGGTTCTGGGTAGAGAAATGCATGCTGATTTATTTATAGAAGTTTGACTGCTGACAATGATTGGAGAATATCTAGCATCCTTAATAATCCTAGAAGTTTGTGTCAGTATGTGTATATTTATGGAAACAAGCTTATTTTCCTTTAATTAACTGGGACAGTTCTCCTAATGATATCATGGAAAGATATTTGAGCTAGTTATAAGTGCAGTTATTTTTTTTTTCTTCAGTACATCCAAGTTGTTTATGCAGTAGTCAGCACTATCTGGTTTGAAGACAGGTTTCCCAGATGGTTTTGACACTTCTAGCAAAACGGTTTTCCCTCCAGATTTTTATCTTTTCATCCTCTTTTTTTTTTTTTGAGTTATTATTGTTATGACACATACATGTAACTAGATGCATATCTGTCAATATTTAATTATGGTAGAAAGGAAGGCATAAACTTTGAGATCAAGAAAATTCAGATTCAAGTTTGCCTCTACCGTTTATTAACAGAGAAATCATTTAATTTCTCTGGACCTCAGTCTCCTCATAAGCAAACCAGCAGGCAGTTTCTTCAGCTGCAAATCAATAGCTGGCAATCTCTTTGTTAACCAAGTTAATACCTTCTGAATGCTGCGATTCATGGGGCCGCAAAGAGTCGGACACGACTGAGCAACTGAACTGAACTGAACACTGCCAGACAGAGTAAATACTCAATACAGAGTTGTTATTTTCATTTTCACTATCACGTCTCTATTTGTCATTTAATCTAAGTGACAAGATTCCATTGAATGATGGACATATGGATAGTCCAGCTGCTGTCTATGGCTCTTTTGGGAAGCTGTTTGGAAGGGAGGACGACAAGGTTTCTTGCTGTCAAGAAGTCATCATGTCTTGCACATTGCTAGATCCACTCATTAATTTTTAGGCTTCACTCTGTAAGACATCACACAGTTGATCTCTTCTCCTTAAACATTTTCTGCATTTGACCTTCTGTCTAGGTGCCCTGTCTCAGACTCCTTTCCCTGTTGCTTTTGAGCAACTTGACACTGAAATTTTACAACACCTCAAGGCTTAGTTCTTTGACTTCCCTTTTTTGGCTTACACCCTTTCCTGTGGGATCCCCTTCAGTTTCATAACTTTAAATACCATTTTATGCTGATCACTTCCCCTATTAAGTTTCAACCCAGACCTCACTCAGCCTCAGCCTCAGACATAAATATCCAACTGCTTATTTATCTCATTATTTATGTTCATAAAATGAGTTTGGTGATACCATTGTATCTACTTTCTGAATCATTATTTAATGGTAAAAATAAATATTAGAAAACTCCAAAGAGAAAGTAAAAATGAAGCTATGTTTACCCTGTATTAATTTTAATGCCTGGAACATATTATTTATACAATATAGTAACTATATTTTTATGATTCAAAACTAGACAACTAGTCCAGTAACAATTTTTTTCAATAGCTTTATATTAAGGCATACTATAGACATGAAATTATAAACTTTTAGGCATAATTTACTGGCAAAGATGCTATTTTTGGACATAGTTGATATACAAACCACATTAGCATGTTTCTTGTTATTAAATTTATTTCCTTTATTTCCTTTTGCTGGTTCACTAGAATGTGAATGAGCAAGGTTTCCTAATTAAAAGTTGAGAATGTTAGGTTAAGTAAAAACAAAATAAAAATAAAAGAATTCCCATTTGGGTGGACCATGCAAGTGACTCAAAGAAAACAAATGGCACACAGAAGCTTTAAAAAATGTTATATGGTAGCAAAAAGAAGGTAGGATGACAAGGAGTACCCACTGCTGAGGAACTCCTAAACAATCAGGTGGACAAGAGGAGGCATTACATGGATGAGAGTCAGTGGTTGCTTATAAACTGCACTACTTGCTTAACAAACTCAAAAGAATCCACATGGAGAAATGGAGATTATGCATGACCTTGACAATAGGAGTTTCTCTTCACCAAGGCTAACTTGAGTAACATGTGCACAGAATATCTAATCTGTCAACAGTAGAGTCTACTATTGAGCCTACAGTGTGGTACCCTTGCCCCAGGAGTACCAGCCAGCTGTCTGATATAGGTTGACTGCATTATCCTATTTCAAGGAGAGGTGAAATTGTTCTTGGCAATTTGGCTCCCCTGGAACAGATATTTATTCTAGGTACAGATTTGCCCTTCCAGCTTGTCACGCTCTTGCCATCAGTAGGATATTGACATTGATACAGTCAAGGTACAGAATATCTCATCAGCACAAGGATCCCTTATGCTGCCCTTTTATAGCCACACCCACCTCTCTTTCATACTCCCATCCTCGACGCCAGGTAATCACTCACCTCTTCTCCATATCTATAATTTTATTTCAAAAATGTAATATAATGAAGTAAAATATCATATGACCTTTGGGATTAGCTCGTTCCACTCAGTATAATTCCCCGGCATTTTATCTATGTTACATTTATCAATAATTCTTCTCTTTTTGTTGCTGTGTAATAGACTGTGGTATGAACGTATCACAGTCTGTTTAACCATTCCCTATTGAAAGACATGTGGATTGCTTCCAGTTTGGAGTTATGAGTTTTCCTGTATACATTGTATGAATTTAAGTTTTCATTTCTCTGGGATAAATGCTCAAGAGTGTAATTGTTAGGTCATGTGGAAATTGAGTGTTTAATTTTATAGGAAACTGCCAGCTCTTTTCCATTATGGCTGAATCATTTTCCACTCCACCAGGAAAATTATGGCCTAGTTTCTCTCCATTCTCCTCAGTATCTAGTTTTATCACTGCTTTTTATATTAGCCACTCTAATAGATGTATAGTGATATCTCATTGAGGTTTTATTTTGTATTAGCTATTTCTCTAACAGCTAATTGTGTTGAGTATATTTTCATGTACCTACTTATTATTTGTGTATTCTCTTGAGTGAAATAGCTATTCATTTTGTCCATTTTCTAATTAGTTTGTTTCTTTTTTAAATTTCTGTGTTTTGAGAGTTCTAAATAATAGTCCTTTGTCAGACATGTGGTTTGCAAATATTTTCTCCAGAATAAAATTTTGTTTTTATACCTTCTATAGGATGTTTCACAAAGAAAAAGTTTTTCATTTTTATTAAAAAGTTTTTCATTTTTATTAAGTCCAATGAGTAATTTTTCCTTTTATGGTTCATGCTTTTTCTATCAAGTCCACAAACTCTTTGCTTAGATCTAGATCCCAGGGGTTTTCCCCCTGTGTTATTTTTTTCTAAAACTTTTATAGTTTTCCTTGTACATTTAACCTGTGATCTATTTTTTGTAATTTTTGTAAAAGATACAATGTTTAGGTTGAGGTTAACTCTGTGTGTGTGTGTGTGTGTGTGTGTGTGTGTGTGTGTGTGTGCACACCTATGTATGTCCAGTTGTTCCATATCATTTGTTGAAAAGTATATTCTTCTTGCATTGAACTGCTTTGGCACTCTTGTCAGAAATCAGTTGGCTATACATGTGCAGGTCTGTTTCTGGATTCTTTATTTTGTTTCATTTACCTATGTATCTATCCTTCCATCCATACTGCACTGCTTTGATTACCATAACTATATAGTAGGTGTTTATTCTAGTTTTCAAATTTTTTTCTTCTACGTTATGGCCTGTACATATAAATGTTATAATAATCCATAGATTTTAAATGCCTTAATTGTCACAGAGTATTCTACACTTTAAGAAAGGATTTCCTGTCTTACCATTTACCTTGTCATACAGCAATAAATGGTCTGATAGCATGAGGAAATGCCCTCTTAAAGGCTTAAGCATGAAGTCAGTTGGATAACATCTTTGAGGATGGGGTCCTTTCTTATAAGATGCAATATGTACTTTCAGCTGTTACCAGTATGCAGTGTTTCGTAGCCAAAAATCATGGATATGGAACCAAGAGTAGAATTGTTCATAACTTCTCTAATTATCATCAATGAGTCTCTTACAGAATTTCTGCTTCTAGTCCTACTACTGTGGACTCTGTTGACTGAGTGGTATTTCTAACAGTTAATATAGGATTTCATGAGGGAGCACTGAACTAGATGTTGAGACAACCATCTGGCCATTTGGAGTTTCTAGTCCCCCTTTACCAACAGGCAAAGAAGGAGTTTATTGTATTAGCCGGGGATCTTAAATCTGATCATCAGGAAGAAATAGTGTTTGTGTTTCACAGTGAAAATTAAATCTCGTTCTAGAAACTAGTATTACAGGAGTGCCTTTAGTACTTCTATACCCAATTAAGTGAGAATTATAACAATACAATTAAGAGATAAGTTTAGCAGTGAAGGTATGAGTCTTAAAGAGACACGTCCACCTGGAGGCTGGCAGAGAGAAAAGAGAGAATTGAATCAATATTAAAAGACAAGGTTATAGCTACCACCTGCAACTTTCAAATGCAAAAATGAAGATTAGAGTAGCTCTCATATGTTCCTCTTGCTTTGCTGCTGCCGCTAAGTCGCTTCAGTCGTGTCCAACTCTGTGCGACCCCATAGATGGCAGCCCACCAGGCTCCCCCATCCCTGGGATTCTCCAGGCAAGAGCACTGGGAGTGGGTTGCCATTTCCTTCTCCAATGCAGGAAAGTGAAAAGTGAAAGTGAACTCGCTCAGTCATGTCTGACTCTCAGTGATCCCATGGACTGCAGGCTACCAGGCTCCTCCGTCAGTGGGATTTTCCAGGCAAGAGTACTGGAGTGGGATGCCACTGCCTTCTCCATCTCTTGCTTTATTATAATGATATTTATACCTATTAATTAATCTTTCCCAAATTAGATTTACTGATGGCTGTGAATCTATAATATTTAGTTGAAAAAATATCAAAGAGGGAGAGTGGCTTTACCGGAAGAAGAATGAGCATTACTTCAAAATGAAAGCAAAGACTTATGGGATTTGGGGTCTTCTCTTTTTTAATAGATGGTGAGGGTGTCTTACATAAGAAATAATTGCATTAGGTAGGTAGAAACACGTTGTTTCTGTTTTAGTTTGTAAGTTTAAATATGGATGAGGGTGTGTAAACACATAATAGCTATCAAGGAACTGGCATTTATTCTGGGCAGATTCTTTTATTTATTTATTTATCCATCCAACCTAAGAGGGCCTCTCTAATCAGTACAGTATAAAGAAACAAAGACAAAGTTACAGCATCTTGACCTTGTTTCCTACCTATCCAGCTTGATAAAACCTACCTGCTCATGGCCTTGCCACAGAGGCATTGCAGTCCATCCAAGTGCTCTCCAGGACCTGATGTCCACGAAGTAGCTCAGTGTCCTGCATCCCCACTTGCTAGCATTTGGAGTGGCACCTGAATAACTCTGAGCCAATCTGTGGGAGGGTGGGGCTTGGACAGTTCCTAGTGAAAGTCTTCAGGTTTGCAGCTCAAATGAAATCTGGTTCAAAAGGTTTTTCAGAGGACTCTATCTATTTAGGGAACTAAGTTCAATATATTATTTAATTACCAGTGACTTGGTATCTAATTTTATCTGATGCCCTTTGGTGAACACTAACTGTAAGCAGTTAGAGAAATGAGGCTGGTATAGTTGATAAGTAACTGGCAAATCTTATAGGCAGGTGCTATATGATAACACAGTCAGATACAGATGGATGACATTCTAACCTTTGCTTTGCCTGGTGACCTTTCCCGTTTGAGCTCATAGATGGTAGCCTCTACTTCCTGAAAAGAGTACAAAACCAGAGACTAAAGAAAGCCACATTATTGGCCTATAAAATCAAATGAATAGTCCAGGAAAGATGTGAATTGAGGTGGGATCTGGCAGAGCCAGAATTTTATTTGTCCTTCAAATATGTAAGAATCCTTTTTGTGAACGGTTGCAGAAGTTAGTATTTTTAATTTCAGCAAAAGCAGAAGTTATTTTACTGTTGTTGAGATTGGAAGGCTTGTGAATGTTAAGTCTTATGAATAGGCTTGTCAAATTGCTAGACTAAATTTCAGTTATAAAGAGCAATGCCATCATTTAAAAAGAGGTTTGCGTAATTATTCATATATTTTAAAGCATATATATCATTCAACATAGATTTTTATTTCATGGATGGCTTACTACAATTCTTCAATTTCTCCATGAAAAGGAACTTTTTAAAAACACTAACATTAAATATTAATATCGTATATAATAGATATGAATTTGAGCAAACTCCGGGAGATGGTGAAGGACAGGGACACCTGGAGTGCCAAAGTCCATGGGGTCGCAAAGAGGCAGATATGACTTAGCAGCTGAACAGTGACAACATTTATGTGTGTGTGTGTGTGTGTGTGTGTGTATGAATTAACTTTTTTAGGGAAGAAAGTTACTTTTCCTTTTATAAATCAAATATTATTTTTTTTACTATCACAATTATTAGTATTCTTCTGAGTTTCCATGCCACTTCAGGAGAGCATGAGGTGGTAAGAGAGTTCAATCTTTCCTTGAAAAGAATCTTTTTTTTGAGAAAACACATGGTGAATTTAACAAAATAAAGCAATAATTAAAGCAACGATTAGCATTTTTATAAGTGATTCGTAGAGCAGATAGAGCAGAAGTTTCACTTCAGATGTCATTTCTACTTGAAAGTAGTTTTGGCAAGTTGGTTTTATTCAGCTTCCATTTTTTAAATAAAATTATGCATATGTTTTATTATGTTATTTTAACTCATTAACTAAAGAACACCTTCTTGGAGTTTTTATTTTTTTTTCCTTCAAAGAACATACAATTCTAGAATGCCTAGAGGCTCAGATCCCTCATTATTATTTTTCCTACAGATTTTTAACCGAAAGGATTTTCTTGCAGAGAATATCAAACAGCAAAGTTTCTGGAGGAGGAAATTTTGCCTGGAAAGCAGCTCATGGTTGCCAGAAACCACATTTGTACCCACAATGTGGGCTCAGTCTGTTATTCCAAGAGTACAGTCCTTTAAGACCATAATTTATTTTACCAAGGAAGTTTTTATTTTTAACTTTAACTCATATTAAAGCCTCACTCTACAATGGAAAGACAACTCTAATGATGGGCAAAATCTCATATCTGCCCTTGGATCGTTTCAGTAGAAAATGTAAGTACATGCAGTACACTAGCTCTTGATCAGCCTGCCCACAAATGAGGCTCTTCTCCATTTTTTCAATCATTTAGAGATATAAATTGCACATAATAGTACAGAGAGAGAAGATAAGCTGAGTTAGATCCATTTTTACCCATAAAGGAAGGTTATTTATAAAATGGGGGCTCATGCGGAAGAGTAAATGATTTTTATTAAAAAGAAGGAAATTGCGTGGTTCTAAAAAAATCTTAAAATAAATAATTCTAACAATGGAGGAAGCAAAATCACCTCCTGGCAAATCTTGATAGGTTATTTATGCTTTCGGAATAGTCATCCAGGCATATGACCATCCTTGATTAATAATGAATATGGTTTCAGGACAATCACAGCACTGTATTGTGTTACAAAGCCAGCACTAATCATCTGGAATAGAAGCAGCAAATGTGATTACAATCAGGAGAGATCAGCAAATGATTGCTCATCAGAGGAAAGTGTATGATATAACCATAATTCTATAAACTGGCTTCATGTAGTAAAACCTGAAATGCAACCAGACTAGTTTCTGCTCAGTTAGTTTGGCCATAATCTTAATGTCATCCTCCCAAAGAGGTCATCATGTTGGAAGGGCTTCACATGGGGCCAGGGGCTGAGGGAATGAGGAGGTGAACTCAGCAGAATCAGGGTAAGCGTGAGCTGATATTTTGAACCTGTGCTGGATTGCACTCCTCTCCTCTTTGTTCCCCTGAAGAGTGCTGCCTTGCTCTGTAATATCCTGCATCTTCTATCAGTGGTTTTATCAGTGTTTGGTTTTGTAGTCACTTTCTCTTCTGCTCACACGGACACTTTATATGCATTAGCACCATCTCTCATATCTTGTGTCCTCGGCAGGTTTTTGTATGTTTAGATAGTCAGAATTGGTGTTCTTGATATTCCTGCTTGAACTCTGTGACCTTCGTGGATCCCCATCTACTCATGTGTGTCAAGTTGCAGAGGAGTGGGGGCATCTATCCTGCTATCGCTTGNTGAGGCTATTGATATTTATCCTGGCAATCTTTATTCCAGCGTGTGCTTCATCCAGCCCAGCATTTCACATGATGTTCTCTGCATATAAGTTAAATAAACAGGGTGACAATATACAGCCTTGATATACTCCTTTCCTAGTTTTGAACCAGTCCATTGTTCCATGTCCAGTTCTAACTGTTTCTTCTTGATCTGCATATAGGTTTCTCAGGAGACAGGTCAGGTGGTCTGGTATTCCCAGCTCTTGAAGAATTTTCCACAGTTTGCTATGATCAACACAGTCAAAGGCTTTAGTGCAGTCAGTGAAGCAGAAGTNCATGTCCAGTTCTAACTGTTTCTTCTTGATCTGCATATAGGTTTCTCAGGAGACAGGTCAGGTGGTCTGGTATTCCCAGCTCTTGAAGAATTTTCCACAGTTTGCTATGATCAACACAGTCAAAGGCTTTAGTGCAGTCAGTGAAGCAGAAGTAGATGTTCTGGAATTCTCTCACTTTTTTTGTGATCCAAATGTTGGCAATTTAATCTCTGGTCCTCTGCCTTTTCTAAATCCAGCTTGAACATCTGGAAGTTTTCAGTTCACATACTGTTGAAGCCTAGCTTGGAGAATTTTGAGCATTACTTTGCTAGCCTGTGAAATGACTGTGATTGTGCGATAGTTTGAACATTCTTTGGGATTGCCTTTCTTTGGGATTGGAATGAAAACTGATCTTTTCCAGTCCTGTGGCCCCTGCTGAATTTTCCAAATTTGCTGGCGTATTAAGTGCTGTACTTTCACAGCATCATCTTTTATAATTTGAAATAGCTCAGCTGGAATTCTATCACCTCCTCTAGCTTTGTTCATGGTGATACTTTCTAGGGTCCCCTAGACTTCACACTCCAGAATGTCTGGCTTTGGGTGAATGATCACACCATCATGGTTATCTGGGTCATTAAGTTCTCTTTTTTATAGTGTGTGTGTATATGCTCAGTCATATCTGACTCTTGGCTTCCTCATAGACTGTAGCCTGCAACGCTCCCTTATGGAATTATCACATTTAGAATACTGGGGTGGCTTGCCATTCCCTCCTCCACTGGATCTTCCTAACCTACAAATCTAACCTGCGTGCCTTACGTATGTCTCATGCATTGGCAGATGGACTCTTCACTACTTCACTACCTGGGAAGTCCCAGATGTAATATATTAGTGACACCTATTTGATGAGTGTTCAGGTCTCACTAGATGGTTCCTGATTTCTTATCCTCAGGAGATTTAATGGAAAATTATAATTTATACTTGGTCCACAGATTTAGAAAATTCTTCTAGCAATTTGCTTTTGTATTTCAAGTGCTCTATAGCTGAACTACTTAATATTCATAGTTATTTTTAATACAAAGAAAAATTAATTGCTCTTGCTATTTCAAAAATATCCCTACACTACTTTCCTAATATTATCTGTAGCTATAGTCTGTCTTCCTGAACACATTTGAATGTACATGTTTTTCCTCAAAGATCTATATTCATTTGTTATGATAGTCATTTCATGTATGGGTCACTGGCATGATTTTGGTCATTTATTTCCTTGATAGGTTAGATTTATGTTTGCATTTATTTGAAAAGAGAACACATGATTCGAGAAGTGTTACAAGGAGGAATATGTTAAATGTTTAGTTTAGGAAACTAATCTTAAGTGAGTTCCATTAAATTACTGTCATAATCACTTTCTGCTTTCTGAAACTGATCGAAACTAAATGGTGCAGATATTGAGTAATTTCAGGTTTCAGAATTTCAAAGCATTGGGAATGATGGCCTGCTTTTCTGTTTAGTCAAGTGATATGATGGAGAAAGCAATGGCACCCCACTCCAGTACTCTTGCCTGGAGAATCCCACAGACAGAGGAGCCTGGTAGGCTGCAGTCCATGGGGGCACTAAGAGTTGGGCACGACTGAGCAACTTCACTTTCACTTTTCACTTATACATTGGAGAAGGAAATGGCAGCCTGCTCCAGTGTTCTTGCCTGGAGAATCCCAGGGATGGGGGAGCCTGGTGGGCTGCCATCAATGGGGTCACACAGTCGGACATGACTGAAGTGGCTTAGCAGCAGCAGCAGCAACAACAGCAAGTGATATGAAAATGTATGCACATCTACAAGATATATTTAATACATGAATAAAAAACATTTTTAAGTCCTTAAATTATTTTCACTAGCTCTCAGAAAACTAGGAAGCTTTAAGTCACCTTGTTTGCTGATCAGATTTTTAGAAAAAAGACATCTCTCAGTTCTTACTTTTTTTGTTAACTAAGCACCATTTGATTCTCATTTTGCAACCTACCAAAACTATTTACAATAAGGCACTCTTAAATGCACAGTGTCTGTACAGACTTTCTAATACAACAGTACGAATCTGTAGAGTCTTCGAAATCACATCTACTCTCTTTTCAACAACTGAGCTATTACTGTATGATATTATATACAACAGTGCATACACAGTGAACTATATGCATTGAAGAACATTTACAAAACTGGAATCTACCTTAGGGCACAAAGCATTCATTATTTAAAAAGTCAGAAATAATACACATCACTTCTGAATCCACCTATTAGCAAAACCTGACATTAATGCTAGATTGGGAAGTTTTTTGATTCAATCACTTGAAAACATAAACATATAAAATGCTAGAGGTAGGTTACTCAATATATAAGCCAGTAACCTCCATGTGACCATTTAAATTTAAATCAATTAAAATTAAACAACATTAAAATTGTGTTCTTCAGTCACACTAGCCACATCTGAAGTATGCAATAGCCACATATATTTAGTAGCTACAATACTGTATAGAAAGCTGATATGAATTATGCAAATACAGAGCATTTCATCATTGCTGAATGTTTTATTACACAGTGCTATGCTACAGTAGCCAATATACACTTCTCTATTAGACTGGCTCTAATAATGTGCAGAGTAATTTTTATTCTGAATTTATCTACATCAACTGAATGTTTGAATGAACCATAATCTATGTTTACAAGATACATATATTTATTTTTATCAGTTGAGTAGCAAAAAGCATTACTACTTTTTGCATATTTTTTTCCTGGCAAGAACTGAAAATGGTACATTAAAATTTACTACTAATTGGGTTCCTGTTAATTTACACTTGCATGTTTAACAATCTTTCCTTAAATGTTATATTGCCAATTTATTTACTGCTTAGTAGTTGAGAGCTATAATATTTTCTGATTGACTTATAACTTTCATTAATAGAAAATTCATCCTTGCCTTATTTCTCTTTTAAAAAATTCCAAAATTACTATGATTCTGTTTTTGGTTGAGGATAATGATATATAGCAAAAAAAAAAAAAATTGGAAAACAACGTTTTATTTTCTTTTATTTCCTACTGTGACTTGCTTATAATCTAGTTTTTAATTCTCCTAGTGTATGGGGGGGGGGTGGGAGGAATGTATACTTAATACTCTAATGAACAGTGCAAGCTTGATTTCTTCCTGCTTCCAAGGTTTAAACTAAAATGTACAATTCACTATTTCCCCAACATACACTGAGTTTCCTATTTGCTTTTTTCAGGTTGTTTCCTTTCCAGAATCCCACTTCACTCCATTCCACCTTTCAAATTACTGCAGATCTTACCATTCCTAATATCCATTGAGTNTACAGACTGTCTCTTATACACATCTAGATGTGTATAAGAGACAGACATACACTGAGTTTCCTATTTGCTTTTTTCAGGTTGTTTCCTTTCCAGAATCCCACTTCACTCCATTCCACCTTTCAAATTACTGCAGATCTTACCATTCCTAATATCCATTGAGTCATTTTATTCCTATAATTCATTTATTTATTCTCCCACCCCATTAACTTCCTGAGAGTGTGTTCTATGTATATGTTAGGTGCTTAATATATACTCAGTTCAGTTCAGTTCAGTCGCTCAGTTGTGTCCGACTTTTTGTGACCCCATGAATCCCAGCACGCCAGGCCTCCCTGTCCATCACCATCTCCCAGTTCACTCAGACTCACACCCATTGAGTCAGTGATGCCATCCAGCCATCTCATCCTCTGTCGTCCCTTCTCCTCCTGCCCCCAGTCCCTCCCAGCATCACAGTCTTTTCCAGTGAGTCAACTCTTCGCATGAGGTGGCCAAAGTACTGGAGTTTCAGCTTTAACATCATTCTTTCCAAAGAAATCCCAAGGCTGATCTCCTTCAGAATGGACTGGTTGGACCTCCTTGCAGTCCAAGGGACTCTCAAGAGTCTTCTCCCACACCACACTTCAAAAGCATCAATTCTTCGGTGCCCTGCCTTCTTCACAGTCCAACTCTCACATCCATACATGACCACAGGAAAAACCATAGCCTTGACTAGACGGACCTTAGTTGGCAAAGTAATGTCCCTGCTTTTCAATATGCTCTTTAGGTTGGTCATAACTTTTCTTCCAAGGAGTAAGCTTCTTTTAATTTCATGGCTTCAATCACCATCTGCAGTGATTTTG
>SJYA01000096.1:0-30629 GCA_006410615.1 Neotragus moschatus | reverse complement strand
TTATGACCAGCCTAGATAGTATATTCAAAAGTAGAGACATTACTTTGCCAACAAACGTCCATCTAGTCAAGGCTATGGTTTTTCCAGTAGTCATGTATGGATGTGAGAGTTGGACTGTGAAGAAAGCTGAGTACCAAAGAACTGGTGCTTTGGAACTGTAGTGTTGGAGAAGACTCTTGAGAGTCCCTTGGCCTACAAGGAGATCCAACCTGTCCATTCTAAAGGAGATCAGTCCTAGGTGTTCTTTGGAAGGAATTATGCTAAAGCTGAAACTCCAGTACTTTGGCCACCTCATGTGAAGAGTTGACTCATTGGAAAAGACTCTGATGCTGGGAGGGATTGGGGGCAGGAGGAGAAGGGGACAACAGAGGATGAGATGGCTGGATGGCATCACTGACTGGACGTGAGTTTGAGTGGACTCTGGGAGTTGGTGATGGACAGGGAGGACTGGTGTGCTTCAGTTCTTGGGGTCACAAATAGTCAGAGACAACTGAGTGACTGAACTGAACTGACTAAAGGCTTTCATTAGAGACATGTTTCTATAAGTCCCATCTCATCCCAATTTCTGTGTTGAGCCGATCATGGGTCAAGAATTCTTAACCACCTCGATATTCTATCTTCAATCAGGTGAGGTTTAGCACTTTGTAACAGAGTGGCAGCTTCCCTTGTGGCTCAGATGGTAAAGAATCTGCCTGCAATGAAGAAGACCTGGTTCAATCCCTGGGCTGGGAAGATCCCCTGAAGAAGAGAATGGCTATGCACTCCAATGTTCTTGCCTGGAGTATCCCATGGAAAGAGGAGCCTGGTGGGCTACAGTCCATAGGATTGCAAAGAGTCAGACATAACCAAATGACTAACACTTTCAGTTTTAAACTTCAGCTTCAGCTTCCCTCTTTGGACCTTCCTGGTGCCTCAGACAGTAAAGAATCTGTATTCAATGCAAGAGATACAAGTTCAATCCTTGGGTTGGGAAGATCCCATGGGAAGAGAATGGCTACCAACTCCAATATTCTTGCCTGGAGAATTCTATGGACAGAGGAGCCTGGTGGGCTAGAGTCAGGTTGCAAAGAGTCAGACACGACTGAGGGACTAACACTTTCACTTTCAATCAAGTAGCATGAGTGTCTCAGAGTAGACCACCCAGACTTCTCTGCTGATTATATTCAGTGCTAGGAGCCTCAGTGATGATTACTGTTCTGCTTCCTGAACTGCAACTCCTCCTGCATCTTAAGTCCTAAGTCTCAGATGTGAACTTCTTACCTCATTCCTGTCCCCATATTTTTGTCATTCTCTTTTCTTTACACTGCAGTTCACCTTCTCTACAGCCTGACACTGTGTCCCTAAACCCAGTTTTGGTACCTGAAACTCTGGTTTCCTATGAATAGACACTAGGCAATGACTAGTAACTTCTGCCCCAAGATTACCCCAACCTGGATTCTGTCCCTCTACTAGGACCCCTAACCCCTTTACTAGGTTCCATCTGCTTTCTTCAGCTGTGCTCAACATTTGTGTGCTCTCTTCTTCACCATGCCTTGTCTTTTGGCACTCTCCCATTATTAAGTTTTGCACCCAGTGCCTCACCATTTGATCAGGAATAGGATCCAGCCCTGGTCCTGCTTCTCTCACTCTCTGTACTTCCTTGGTTTGTGATAATGAGACTTTAGGTTTTATTCCACAGTCAGAAAGAAAAGAGGCAAAGAGTAAGGAGAGGGAAAGTGAAAGAAAAAGAGAGAGTAGACATGCTGCTCTTAATACATTATGAGCATATAATCACGCTTCTCCTACTCTGAAGCCCAAGACCTATGGTGACAGATGCCAGAGGCCCCCCAGATTAACTTTTTGGCTTTATTCAGGACTCAGAAGAAGCTATAGGGGCTGAATAGGGAACTTTTGTGAGCCTGGCCACCACAGTTAATGGTTATGGCATGAAACCCTGGTCCCTTATCCGTGGCATGGTAAGAAGGGTGAGCAGCATTGTGTTTCCATGCAAAAGTACTGGGAAGCCATCTTCTGAATACAATCCTGGTTCTGTTTCACATGGACTAATTCTTTCTTCTCCTTTCTACTGATGCATCTTCAAATGTTGTTTCAAGTCTAGCAAGGAGAAAGTGAAAGGGGGCGGTTGGCAGCGAAAATAGATGACACCCACTAATCTCTCAAAGGAATGACTTGATAGGTCAATATTGACATACGTAATTGCAAAGAGATAATTTGCATGGATTTGATATGCTCTTAAGTAAAGAGGACTAGGGGCCCTTTGGAGAGCATTTTGCCTTCTCCTTTCTTCAATTAACATAATTCTATGTGATAAGTCTGCTGATAGAGTGTTCTCTTGGATTAATCTTGATCTAAATGTAAAGAATTATAATAGCAAAGTTGAAGTTTCTATTCACTCTTTAAAAATTAGTTGTCAATTATACAATAAAACATGAATATGTGAAAAACTATAACAGAGATAAGGTTAAAATATCATTTAATCATCTCTATCTTATTTGCTTTTAAAACTATGAAATTTATTTCTTTGAGTTTTCTCTTCACAATTTTTATCCATTTGGTACATTATAAAAAGTGGTTCTCAGGGACCTCTAGAGAGTTAATTTTTGTCCTTTCAACATGAATTTAACTTTACCTTAGGTAATCTTATTCTATTTGTTTTGTGATCCTTCTTGGTAGTTTGCTTGTATTGCAACTCTGGGAGAAAATGTCAGAAAGGCAGAGAGAAATGATATGACAGCTCACAGCTGGATACTCGTTGAGCTTCTCTCCAGAAATGAAGGAATGCATGTATATGAGTCCTTGCTCATAAAGGTATACAGGGACATTGTTTAGCTGATGAAAGGCTCAACTTGACTAATGTATTATTTTCCTAGAACTGCCTTAAGAAGGTGCCACTAAATGGATGGCTTAAAACAACAGAAACTTACTGTCTCACAATTCTGGAGGCTAGAAGTCAAGGGGTGGGCGGGGTTATTCTCACTCTAAAACCTGTAGAGTACTTTCTTGCCTCTTCGTCGCTGGTGGTTTGCTTGGCAATCTTTAGAATTCCCTTGCTCGTAGATTTATCACTTCAATCCTCTGTCTTCATAGTGTGTTCTCTGTGTGTCTCTTCACTTTGTCTTCCCTCTGTGAATGTCTGGTTTGTGTCCAAGTTTTCCCTTTTTACAGGGCCATGAGTCATATTGGATTAGGGTGCACTTTAATGACTTTTTAACTTGACAGCATCTTCAAAGACCCTATTTCCAAAAAAGGTGACACTTTGAGGTACTTGAGATTAGGACTTCAACATATTTTTAATGGGGATTACAATTCAACCCATCACAACAGTAAGACAAAAATGACAATTCAATAGGTTATCAAAAAATAAAGTGTTCTTTTCCAGAAAGAGAAATTGAGGGCAAGTGGGTTTTCAGTTGTTGTTGTTCAGTTGCTCAGTCATGGCCAACTCTTTGCAACCCCATGGACTGCAGCATGCCAGACTTCCCTGTCTTTACCATCTCCTGGAGCCTGCTCAAACCATGTCCATTGAGTCAGAGATACCATCCAACCATCTCGTCTCTATTGTCCTTCTCCTGCTGCCTCCAGTCTTTCCCAGCATCAGGGTCTTTTTCAATGAAAAAACTCTTCACATCAGGTTGCCAAAATATTGGAGCTTCAGCTTCAGCATCAGTCCTTCCAATGAAAATTCAGAGTTGATTTCTTTTAGGATTGACTGATTCGATCTCCTTGTAGTCCAAGGGACTCTCAACAGTGTTCTCCAACACCACAGTTTGAAAGCATTAATTCTTCAGCACTCAGCGTTCTTTATGGTCCAACTCTCGTATCCATACGTGACTACTGGAAAAACAATAGTGTTGATTATATGGACCTTCGTTGGCAAAGGTCTCTGTTCTGTCATATGCTGTCTAGGTTTGTCATAACTTTTCTTCCAAGGGCAAGCATCTTTTAATTTTCAGTTTTTTAATTTTTCAGTTTGTAACAAATAATTGTTTTCCAAAGGAAGGCATTAATTGTTTTCCAAAGGAAGGCATTAATTACATTAAATGCAGATGAAGTTAATTAGAATTTTAATGGAATTCTGATTTTTTGAAATACTACATTTAGCATTAAAAAATTGGTACCTCAAAAGATTCAATACATCACAGAAAGTGGGAAACCATCAAACTATTCTCTCATTTAGAATGCACTATAGCTCACGATTATTTTGAAGAGTTTGGAGAAGGCAATGTCACCCCACTCCAGTACTCTTGCCTGGAAAATCCCATGGACGGAGGAGCCTGGTAGGCTGCAGTCCATGNGATGCTGGGAGGGATTAGGGGGAGGAGGAGAAGGGGACGACAGAGGATGAGATGGCTGGATGGCATCACCGACTGGACATGAGTCTTAGTGAACTCTGGGAGTTGGTGATGGACAGGGAGGCCTGGTGTGCTGCAGTTCGTGGGGTCGGAGACAACTGAGTGACTGAACTGAACTGAACTGAACTGACTGAAGGCTTTCATTAGACATGTTTCTATAAGTCCCATCTCATCCCAATTTCTGTGTTGAGCCGATCATGGGTGAAGAATTCTTAACCATCTCAATATTCTATCTCCAATCAGGTGAGGTTTAGCACTTTGAAGCAGAGTGGCAGGGCTTCCCTTGTGGCTCAGATGGTAAAGAATATGCCTGCAATGAAGAAGACCTGGTTCAACCCCTGGGCTGGGAAGATACCCTGAAGAAGAGAATGGCTATGCACTCCAATGTTCTTGCCTGGAGTATCCCATGGAGAGAGGAGCCTGGTGGGCTACAGTCCATAGGATTGCAAAGAGTCAGACATGACCAAGNTGAAGAAGACCTGGTTCAACCCCTGGGCTGGGAAGATACCCTGAAGAAGAGAATGGCTATGCACTCCAATGTTCTTGCCTGGAGTATCCCATGGAGAGAGGAGCCTGGTGGGCTACAGTCCATAGGATTGCAAAGAGTCAGACATGACCAAGTGACTAACACTTTCAGTTTTAAACTTCAGCTTCAGCTTCCCTCTTTGGACCTTCCTGGTGCCTCAGACAGTAAAGAATCTGCATTCAATGCAAGAGATACAAGTTCAATCCTTGGGTTGGGAAGATCCCATGGGAAGAGAATGGCTATCAACTCCAATATTCTTGCCTGGAGAATTCTATGGACAGAGGAGCCTGGTGGGCTAGAGTCAGGTTGCAAAGAGTCAGACACGACTGAGGGACCAACACTCACTTTCAATCAAGTAGCATGAGTGTCTCAGAGTAGACCACCCAGACTTCTCTGCTGATTATATTCAGTGCTAGGAGCCTCAGTGATGATTACTGTTCTGCTTCCTGAACTGCAACTCCTCCTGCATCTTAAGTCCTAAGTCTCAGATGTTAACTTCTTACCTCATTCCTGTCCCCGTATTTTTGTCATTCTCTTTTCTTTACACTGCAGTTCACCTTCTCTACAGCCTGACACTGTGTCCCTAAACCCGGTTTTGGTAACTGAAACTCTGGTTTCCTATGGATAGACACTAGACAATGACTAGTAACTTCTGCCCCAAGATTACCCCAACCTGGATTCTGTCCCTCTGCTAGGACCCCTAACCCCTTTACTAGGTTCCAACTGCTTTCTTTCTTCAGCTGTGCTCAACATTTGTGCGCTCTCTTCTTCACCATGCCTTGTCTTTCAGCACTCTCCCATTATTAAGTTTTGCACCCAGTGCCTGACCATTTGATCAGGAATAGGATCCAGCCCTGGTCCTGCTTCTCTCACTCTCTGTACTTCCCTGGTTTGTGATAATGAGACTTTAGGTTTTATTCCACAGTCAGAAAGAAAAGAGGCAAAGAGTAAGGAGAGGGAAAGTGAAAGAAAAAGAGAGAGTAGACATGCTGCTCTTAATACATTATGAGCATATAATCACGCTTCTCCTACTCTGAAGCCCAAGACCTATGGTGACAGATGCCAGAGGCCCCCCAGATTAACTTTTTGGCTTTATTCAGGACTCAGAAGAAGCTATAGGGGCTGAATAGGGAACTTTTGTGAGCCTGGCCACCACAGTTAATGGTTATGGCATGAAACCCTGGTCCCTTATCCGTGGCATGGTAAGAAGGGTGAGCAGCATTGTGTTTCCATGCAAAAGTACTGGGAAGCCATCTTCTGAATACAACCCTGGTTCTGTTTCACATGGACTAATTCTTTCTTCTCCTTTCTACTGATGCATCTTCAAATGTTGTTTCAAGTCTAGCAAGGAGAAAGTGAAAGGGGGCGGTTGGCAGCGAAAATAGATGACACCCACTAATCTCTCAAAGGAATGACTTGATAGGTCAATATTGACATACGTAATTGCAAAGAGATAATTTGCATGGATGTGATATGCTCTTAAATAAAGAGGACTAGGGGCCCTTTGGAGAGCATTTTGCCTTCTCCTTTCTTCAATTAACATAATTCTATGTGATAAGTCTGCTGATAGAGTGTTCTCTTGGATTAATCTTGATCTAAATGTAAAGAATTATTATAATAGCAAAGTTGAAGTTTCTATTCACTCTTTAAAAATTAGTTGTCAATTATACAATAAAACATGAATATGTGAAAAGCTATAACAGAGATAAGGTTAAAATATCATTTAATCATCTCTATCTTATTTGCTTTTAAAACTGTGAAATTTATTTCTTTGAGTTTTCTCTTCACAATTTTTATCCATTTGGTACATTATAAAAAGTGGTTCTCAGGGACCTCTAGAGAATTAATTTTTGTCCTTTCAACATGAATTTAACTTTACCTTAGGTAATCTTATTCTATTTGTTTTGTGATCCTTCTTGGTAGTTTGCTTGTATTGCAACTCTGGGAGAAAATGTCAGAAAGGCAAAGAGAAATGATATGACAGCTCACAGCTGGATACTAGTTGAGCTTCTCTCCAGAAATGAAGGAATGCATGTATATGAGTCCTTGCTCATAAAGGTATACAGGGACATTGTTTAGCTGATGAAAGGCTCAACTTGACTAATATATTATTTTCCTAGAACTGCCTTAAGAAGGTGCCACTAACTGGATGGCTTAAAACAACAGAAACTTACTGTCTCACAATTCTGGAGGCTAGAAGTCAAGGGGTGGGCGGGGTTATTCTCACTCTAAAACCTGTAGAGTACTTTCTTGCCTCTTAGTCGCTGGTGGTTTGCTTGGCAATCTTTAGAATTCCCTTGCTTGTAGATTTATCACTTCAATCCCCTGTCTTCATAGTGTGTTCTCTGTGTGTCTCTTCACTTTGTCTTCCCTCTGTGAATGTCTGGTTTGTGTCCAAGTTTTCCTTTTTTACAGGGCCATGAGTCATATTGGATTAGGGTGCACTTTAATGACTTTTTAACTTGACAGCATCTTCAAAGACCCTATTTCCAAAAAAGGTGACACTTTGAGGTACTTGAGATTAGGACTTCAACATATTTTTAATGGGGATTACAATTCAACCCATCACAACAGTAAGACAAAAATGACAATTCAATAGGTTATCAAAAAATAAAGTGTTCTTTTCCAGAAAGAGAAATTGAGGGCAAGTGGGTTTTCAGTTGTTGTTGTTCAGTTGCTCAGTCATGGCCAACTCTTTGCAACCCCATGGACTGCAGCATGCCAGACTTCCCTGTCTTTACCATCTCCTGGAGCCTGCTCAAACCATGTCCATTGAGTCAGAGATACCATCCAACCATCTCGTCTCTATTGTCCTTCTCCTGCTGCCTCCAGTCTTTCCCAGCATCAGGGTCTTTTTCAATGAAAAAACTCTTCACATCAGGTTGCCAAAATATTGGAGCTTCAGCTTCAGCATCAGTCCTTCCAATGAAAATTCAGAGTTGATTTCTTTTAGGATTGACTGATTCGATCTCCTTGTAGTCCAAGGGACTCTCAACAGTGTTCTCCAACACCACAGTTTGAAAGCATTAATTCTTCAGCACTCAGCGTTCTTTATGGTCCAACTCTCGTATCCATACGTGACTACTGGAAAAACAATAGTGTTGATTATATGGACCTTCGTTGGCAAAGGTCTCTGTTCTGTCATATGCTGTCTAGGTTTGTCATAACTTTTCTTCCAAGGGCAAGCATCTTTTAATTTTCAGTTTTTTAATTTTTCAGTTTGTAACAAATAATTGTTTTCCAAAGGAAGGCATTAATTGTTTTCCAAAGGAAGGCATTAATTACATTAAATGCAGATGAAGTTAATTAGAATTTTAATGGAATTCTGATTTTTTGAAATACTACATTTAGCATTAAAAAATTGGTACCTCAAAAGATTCAATACATCACAGAAAGTGGGAAACCATCAAACTATTCTCTCATTTAGAATGCACTATAGCTCACGATTATTTTGAAGAGTTTGGAGAAGGCAATGTCACCCCACTCCAGTACTCTTGCCTGGAAAATCCCATGGACGGAGGAGCCTGGTAGGCTGCAGTCCATGCGGTCGCTAAGAGTCAGACATGACTGAGCTACTTCACTTTCACTTTTCACTTTCATGCATTGGACAAGGAAATGGCAACCCACTCCAGTGTTCTTGCCTGGAGAGTCCCAGGGACGGGGGAGCCTGGTGGGCTTCCGTCTCTGGGGTCACACAGAGTCAGACACAACTGAAGCGACTTAGCTTATTTTGAGGAGTTATTATTCCACTACTCAGTTAAGACTAACTTGTCAATTTTTCAAATATACCTTTGCTTTAGGGAGTGTTCTTTTACTTCCTCCTGAAAAACTAACTCAACCTAAATGATGTTCTTTCTATTTCAGAAGTTTGTAGTAAGTTAGGAAATACATAACTTCATCTATTAACTGACAACCATGAAATTAAAAGATGCTTACTACGTGGAAAGAAAGTTATGACTAACCTAGATAGCATATTCAAAAGCAGAGATATTGTCTTGCCAACAAAGGTCTGTCTAGTCAAGGCTATGGTTTTTCCAGTGGTCATGTATGGATGTGAGAGCTGGACTGTGAAGAAAGCTGAGCGCCAAAGAATTGATGCTTTTGAACTGTGGTGTTAGAGATGACTCTTGAGAGTCCCTTGGACTGCAAGGAGATCCAACCAGTCCATTCTAAAAGAGATCAGTCCTGGGTGTTCATTGGAAGGACTGATGCTGAAGCTGAAACTCCAATACTTTGACCACCTCATGCAAAGAGTTGACTCACTGGAAAAAACCCCGATGCTGGGAGGGATTGAGGGCAGGAAGAGAAGGGGACGACAGAGGATGAGATGGCTGGATGGCATCACTGACTCGATGGACATGAGTTTGGGTAAACTTTGGGAATTGGTAATGAACAGTGAGGCCTGGCGTGCTGCAGTTCATGGGGTCACAAAGAGTCGGACATGACTGAGCAACTGTACTGAACTGAACTGGACATCCAGACAGATGCAATTATAAAAGCCTCTATGGGAAAGATACAGATATGAATGATTCAGTGCATTGTCAATAAGTCCATTTTATCAACTGGTGATATGGCATAGTACCCAGTATAATGGCTAACTTCTACATTACATTTGAGTTCGTATGAAGTAATCCTGATATACAAGTATTCACTGTGGACCCCATCAACTTGACACATTTTTCAGCAATGCTTTGTTCATTCTCTCTGTCCAAGGAGCTTGGTCACCCTGAATCTACAAACTGATATTTTACTGGCTTCTAGTTTTGCAAATATGTTCTCTGTTCAAAAGCACTTGAGGTTTTCACATCTTGCCATACCACATGCCTAAATCCAAAATTCTAGGTGCTTATCAAACCTATTCCAGACTTCTCACTGTGAATCCAAGCCAGTCCTATAATAGAAACTCTGAGTTTTTATTATGTGAAGTGTTCACTACTGGCCAAATCTGGAATTATGTTTCATTTTCCTTAAACCCTTAAACCCTCTTCTGTCTTAGAATTCATGTATTTCCTTTGAGACATCAGGACCATCCCCTTAGAGCCCTCCTTATACCCTGAATACTCACTATGTATTGAGTCAGCACAATTCAGGGCCTCACTATACTGAAACATCAGTTCTGTGGGAAGATGTGTGCTAAGTTCCATACAGCTAGCTTACCAATGGATTTAGAATCACAATCCATGGTTATGTTTAGATTTTTGAGGCTTGACTGGAATGGTATTCAATATGAAAAGATTGAAACATTATTATATAAACAAAGCGTGGTAACAAAATAAACTCTAAGTTCAACCATCACATTTGTTTTAATTATATTTTCTTTTATGGTACCTGGAAATAATTGGCATGCAACTAATTTAAATTACTAAAAGATTACTAAAAAGCTTTTACTTTGCCAAAAAATTTGTTTACGTAATCTTGCAGAAAAGAAGAGAACTAAAAAAAGGGGTGCTCTTCTGAAGTATCTCCAAAGATTCCTAGAGGCTCTTTTCCCTTTCAAAGTCTATGTCTTTAAGCCATGCCACTAAGGGTGTTCCACTTGAGTAAGACCTTCTTGGGAAGGAAAAGAGAAGCAAAAACCGTGGCGTTCAGATATCTTCTTCAGTTAAGGGTAAGCTGGGCAGTGGGAGACTGCAGGACATAAACCTGTTTTGATGTCCTGAGAAGTCTGGAGTATTTATTCCAAGGCTATGCACTTGGACACAGCCACTTTCCCTTCACAGGGTAAACACCTTTTTTACAAAGTACTCTTGAGAGCTATTTTCATACAATAAACTACTTTATTCATCCTTCTTTCTTAACTGAGTTAAGATGTACTACAGAAATTGTAGTTTTGGTGATGCATGGGTATGAAGTATGAGATAGATTAAAGATAAAAGAATAGTTTTGGAGTACTGGCCATTCAAGAGCAGTCAAGATGGGCTGAGGTCCCCAGTAGCAAAAACTGGAGATATAAATGGGTCACATAAGGTACTGGTTCCAAAAGAGGGAGTGAGGGTCAGCTTAAGAATCATGCAATTCTCATTGGTCTACACCCCTCAAGTGTGAATTTGGTGCCATTGCTCTTTAAGGTGAGGCAGAGGAAGGTCTGATCAGTCCAAGAAGGGGTGTTTCCTACTCTTTCCTTTACTGCTGGCCTGAAGCCTGTAACTAAAAGAGCTGTCCTCATGCCCTTGTTTTGCATTTCCAATTTCTCGATGTCCATCATACTAGAGTTCCCTATCACTTTGACATTGCCCTTTTATGCAATGCACAGAACTAGGAGAGCATTTTGTAGGAAAAGACTTGTGGGTGCTGAAAGAGAGAATGTAGGGCTGTTTATCTTGTAGAGCCATACAAGCTGCTTGCACCTTAGGTGGGTGATGATACACGTTGCTCAAGTTAGTCAACTAGAGTTAAGCAGAATGATAAGAAAAATTATGCCTTGGCAGAAATTCATATATGCAAAGAAAAACAAAACAAAATATGTTTTTGTTTTCATTTTTTAAGTCTATAATTTAATTCTAAGGCATTATTTCCCTGAACTGATAAAATGTTCAATTGTAGGCTTTCTAGTCTCAGGATCTCACATGGGACCAAAACATTTGGGGAGATCCTACCAGGCACTGATATATATTCTCTACACATTTTATCACCAAGATACCTTTTGTCCAGCCTGCAAGTTCCATTCACATTTCATATTTTCAATGCTTCTGATCTATATATAGAACATAAAACTAAATAGCAGTATAAATAATTCTACATTTAAAAAATGTTTTTAAGTTTGGGGTCTTAACATTTACTACCCAGTATAGTATTAAAAATATTATCTTAGGCTCTTTCTATAGATTCCAATACAGTTGATTGGAAAAAAACATCTTTTATTACAGTTGTTAGTTTCCTACTGATACTACTGGCAATCTTTCTAGATGATTATGTCACAAATATTGTTGTGCTTATATTTGATTAAAGCCTCTTAAATACTAGGAACTATTTCCTATTTATTTATCCTTTAATCTTTAGTTTAATAATATGATATTGAGTTGAAGTAACCTGACATGGGGCTCAGAGAAAAGTAGATGTGACTTAGCCTGGTAAAAACTGCACCTGACCACAACAATCCATGTATTAAAGGGACAGTGAGCGCCGAAGAATCGATGCTTTTGAACTGTGGTGTTGGAGAAGACTCTTGGGAGTCCCTTGGACTGCAAGGAGATCCAACCAGTCCATTCTGAAGGAGATCAGCCCTGGGATTTCTTTGGAAGGAATGATGCTAAAGCTGAAGCTCCAGTACTTTGGCCACCTCATGCGAAGAGTTGACTCATTGGAAAAGACTCTGATGCTGGGAGGGATTGGGGGCAGGAGGAGAAGGGGACGATAGAAGATGAGATGGCTGGATGGCATCACTGACTCGATGGATGTGAGTCTGAGTGAACTCCGGGAGTTGGTGATGGACAAGGAGGCCTGGCGTGCTGCAATTCATGAGGTCACAAAGAGTTGGACATGACTGAGCGACTGAACTGAACTGAACTGAACACTTACAACTGAAGATCTTGTGATCAAGCCTGAACCTTACATTCCTCAAATTGTATGTATCTATATTTATTTTGCATTTCTCTGGGAAATGTGTCTATAGGTTCCCTGAATACCTCACAATTTCTGTAGAAGTTCTATATAATTATAATGTCTTTCAGAGGGGCCGTTGTACTTAGTAAATTATCATGCTTATGTTACTCAGCACTTTTGAATGTTAAGTTCAATTGAATTTAGTATCATAAAGTGATGCTTATAAAACTGATGATCAAACTGGATGAAGCAGCATTCTTTTTCCTAGCAGAATCTAGACGTCCGAAAATCTAGTTCTTGTAGTTACTGGCATGAATTCTTTTGGGTTCTGAGGTGATTTAGTGTTTTCGTCTAGAAATTAGGAATCGTAGATTTTTTTTTTCATCTCTTTAAATCATAAAAATGAATTGTGATACATAAAGTTGTTTAAATCCTGTGAAAGAAGGATGTGACTACAAAGTACTCAAGGGCTCAGAATCACACCTCAGTTGTTTAGCTTTGTTTCAAGGAAGAACTGGGTCGTTAAATGTGATTTTGTCCACATTCTCCATTCGCGGGCTCAAGAGGATGCTGCCTGCAACAGATGTATAACAATTTAGCAGAAATGTTAAGAGCTGGCTGAAAGGGAATTTTAAAATGCAGAGGGTAATTTAACAGAATTGAAATCTTTTATAATAGCACCGCAAAGATTAAAATAATTATAGCACAAGATAGCTCTGCCACACTTCATCATTCTGTTCTTAACATCTGGAGATATTATGAGGCAGATTCGGTATTCCACTATAATTTCTACCAGCAAGTGCTATTATTTCTTTCAGTCAGCCATGCAAGGTAAAGCATGTTCAAGCACATTGTCATTCTCTCGTGTGTGATTTCTTCCAGCTATTTTAGAGCAGGTAATTTAATGGTGCTCTAGCACTCTCCTGTGACCAGCTGAGCATAACACCTTCAGTACTCCATATTTTATTCATAGAAGTGGACTTAATGATATTAATTTGACAAGGGATCTAACATTCTCTATAATCCTTCTCTCTCCTTTTTACTCACGCTTCCTTATGCATACCCACCCACATCTGACTGAGCTATAAAGTGCTTCCTAGTTGAAAGCCAAATATTTCCCTTTTATACGACACTGAAGTAACAATTTCTGCATTGTTGGTCATTAAGCCAGTGAGTCTTTAGGGGAATACCAGGAAAAATGAAAGAAGTTCTTCTAAAACTTTTAGTCAAAATATTTCAAATGTATATTAGTACTTGTCATAGTAAAACTGTTGTTAAATTGCATTAAGTGTATTGAAGAATCCACTATACCTGTGACTGGCTTATTTTAGAATGATTTATCGGAATTAAAAGACACAGAAAACAATGACTGATTGTTCCCAGAGTGTTAAAATATGAAGTTTTAGGTTTTTAAAAACTACTGAATATTCTCAGGGATTTCATGAATACTCAAGAACTGAAACATGTTTTTAATACATTACAAATAACATTCATTACAAATGACATTGGGTTGAAAATAATGGCTCAGATTAATGTCGGCCTCAAAATTTCATCTACCTTATCTAGAAAACCTGAAAATATTATCAACTGAAGCATAGTTGATATGTAAGTATACAATATAGTGATTCACAATTTATAGGAGAAGGCAATGGCACCCCACTCCAGTACTCTTGCCTGGAAAATCCTATGGACAGGGGAGCCTGGTGGGCTGCAGTCCATGGGGTCGCTAAGAGTCAGATAGGACTGAGCGACTTCACTTTCACTTTTCACTTTCATGCACTGGAGAAGGAAATGGCAACCCACTCCAGTGTTCTTGCCTGGAGAATCCCAGGGACGGGGGAGCCTGGTGGGCTGCCGTCTATAGGGTCGCACAGAGTCGGACACGACTGAAGCGACTTAGCAGCAGCAGCATAGTTATCATAAAATATTTGCTGTATTCCTCATGTTGTACAATATATCCTTGTGGCTTATTTAATAGTTAATGATTTGTACCTCTTAATCTCCTACCCTTATATTGCCCCTACCCTTTTCCCTCCCCCTGTTAACCACTAGTTTATAAGTCTGTGAATCTGCTGCTACTTTGTTCTAGTTCTTATATTTTTTGGATTTTACATATAGATGATATTATACAGTATTTGTCTTCTCTATTTAAAAAATATTTATTTGGTCATGAAGTCATTCTTTGTCTCTTGTTTCTTAAGTAGAAGTGGGAATGCCAAAAAGAGGGAAAAAATGGATGTCTGTGCTTATATTATTTGGATCCTTATAAGAATTAATGAAAAATAATTATTGTTGATACTGTATTTATTTAATGAGCCTGCCAAGTGATTTCTTGGTGAAACCATCAATGTGTTTAGAAAGAATAAAAGACAGAAACCTTTTCTTTCCCATTTCTGTCCACACCTCCCAACTATCTCTCATTATTTTATATCTAAGCTGACTCCTTTCCCTTTTAGGATTTCCCTCTCTCATGTGTCTTCTCTTCAATTCTTCCTTTATCACATTACCTCCATTGTGTCACCCAAACATCCGCAACACCTGCTTATGACCTAAAGGACAGAACTGTAAACATCTTAGACATTTTAGATTTACAGCTAATTTCTCAGGATCATCTGTCATGACCATCCTTCTCAAATTCTCCAAACCATCAGAGCTAGCTATTTGCCCAACTCCATAGCTGTTGCTGATTCACAAGATATTACTCAGAGACCCATCTCACCTGGAACGCCTCCTCTATGCTCACCTCATCCTAGCTATACCTTATCCTTCTTTTTCAGGCTGACCAGATTCTCTCCTCTTCCACAAAGTGTTCCTTTTACAGTTCAATCCAGAGTGATTTTTCACCAGTGAAATCTTAGCACTCCCAGTCTATTTTCCTCTTAAAGCAATCAACTATATTCTGTACGCTGATGTTTAATAGAGTGGGGGATTTTATTCACCTGAATTTGAGAAAACCTGTTTTTTAATGATAAGCAGCCAGAGCAGGGAACTGAAAGAACGTCCTTAGGGCTCTCCAGTGGGAAACGTCATGTGCTGTGTGAGAAGAGAAGCAAAGAACTTAGGTGGAGAAGGAGAAATGGATGTAGGAAAATACGGTGGTGAGGAAACTTCGTGGGTGGTGATAGACGAGCTGCCATGCAGTGAAATCCTAGAGTGAATCTGAAATATTGGAATAAGATATTTAGGAAATTTTATAATGTACCTTATTATCTAGTCATCTGTGCTATTTCTACAAGAAAAATCTCCTGAAAGAACAGCACTACTTTTCAAGGCTATCAAAATGAGATGTGTTTCTAATGCACTGAGACAAGGTACAAGGAGATACAGGTTTATAAGGCTTATAAAGTTTGTAAATCATTCTTGCATTTTTTAACTTGCATGAATGTTTAATTCTTTTTAGGGATTATGATGTCTTCTTTATACTTATGCGAAGAGGTAATGCATTTTGCTGCTTTATAAAATTAATTCTGTAAAACAGGACTAATCACATGATAAATGCTTCTAGAAAATTTTTTAAATAAAAGATTTCTCAAAGTCAAAGTTACTTAAGAAATACAGTTACAATGTGCAAAATTGTAGACATATTTAATGAGGCAAGGAGATGTCAACCTACCAGTTTTAATTAGGGATTGTTTTGTTTTTTCTGGATTTGGAATCTCAAGGGACATCTTAGCTAGAATACACAGACAAATTTTTAATCCATGGCAAGAAAGAATAAGAAGTGTTTAATCTGCTACTTTAGAATAAAAAGTAGGAAGAAAGATAGGCAGCAGTTGATAGCTGACTTCAATTCTTCCGAGTTTTTATGGCATTTTTAGTTTAGTTCTTTCATTCAAATATCAATGCTATTGGAATCTATTCTGGGCTTATTTGTGCCTAGGTTGAAAGAACATTCCCCAAAAATGCATCAAGACCCATTTTACTTCTAAAAGCCAGACAGTGGGAAACAGTGGATAGTTTCTTATGGTGGGTAATTTTATGTAAGAAAAGTTAAAATCTTTCCGTCTTCTCTTGTTAATGGAACAGTGAATCATGGTCTGAGCGTCTGAGGAATAGAAAGGAGTGGGAGGCACCAGAATCTATTCCTAGACCTACCCCAATTCATACAGTATATTTGGAGAAATTTCTAAATGCCTCTGGTGTTTTGGCATCATTAGAGCACTGATTTTTAAATTCATTCATTCAATCTTACAACATTAGTGAGTAACCATAAGGTGTCCACACAAAAGGATATAAAGGCATATTTTCTAGAAATCCATAGTCTTGAAAGAGATAAATATATAAACAAATCATTGCAATTGATTGTGACTAGGAATGCATCACAGATGCTCCAGGTACAGAGGTGGAACAAAGGAATATGTGGGGTAGGAAGGATCAGGGAAGTGTTCCAAGAGGAGGAAACACTTGAATGTGCTTGTATTCTATGTGGGAGTTTACTAGGAAGGGTTGAGAGAGCAGGACTTTAAGTACAAGGAACAGTATGTTCAAACTCATGGAAACATGAAAGGATATTTTTGAGAGGGAGTGCTGTAAATGTGATAGAGTACATTGCGGGGTGGTGGGCAATGGAGGACAATATTGGAGAGGAAAATAGCCAAATACTGGAGGATCTTACTTACTATGTAAAGAGCTTATTTGAATGATTTAATCAGGATATTAATATCATCTTATTTTTATTTTTCAGAAAGGTTACTTTTTTGGTCATGTGACAAATAGACTGTAAAACATTCATACTAAAATTAGATCATTTAGAAGAAAATTACAATAATCCAGGCAGATAATGATGAAAACTTATACCAAAACAATGGGAATGAAAAAGATGGAGCAGATCTTAATGGTGTTGAGAAAGCAAAATGAACAGGAAATCTATGGAACGAATAGAAATGGGAGGAATGAGAGGAAGGGATTAACCTGGAAACCTCCGAGATTTCTTGTTCAGTTGGCAGGCTCATTTCATTAACTTATTATTGGGAGAAAAAACAGTGGATTAATATTGTGTTTGTTGAATTTCAGGTGATAAGCAAAAATTCGGGAAATTTCACCTTGTCTTTGTCAGTGGAGTTTTGTAAAGATTAACTCACTTTTTGGTGTCTGAAAGTGATTCCAATGAACACTCACAAGTTTAAGTATGCTACCTTTCTAAAACTTTCTGCTCACTTTTCCCTTTTTAAATGTTGGTGTCATGGCAGGTAACGGTGTGATGGTCCATTGTTACTGCTGGAAAGTTTGGAGAGTGACAATTATAAAAAGCATCATAGGTAGCCACTCTGGACTTTCATATTACCATTAATTGCTATAAATTTTTTAAAAGCAGTCTTATTTTTGTTAATATGCTAAAATGAGCATTTAGGCACTATTTGCCCATGAACATTCTAACATTTATAAAAACCCTTTCCAATTGTGGACAGGTTCACCATTTTCAAAATAAAAAGGCATGTGATTGTCCTTTGAATTGTTCATATTTCACTCCCCATCTACTAAAAAAGTCAGTTAAAAAGACCTGTGCAAAGCCTCTGTGATGAGAAGAAGAAAGGAAGAGAAGAATGGACGAAGAGAAATAAAGAAAGCTGTAAGAATTGATGGGAACTTTATATTAAAACATACAGCTATTTTTTTCCCTAAAGATCTTCCCATTTTTTATTTATTCACTAGAATGAAAGTTCTGATTTAACATTTCTTCTTTGAATGTCTTTTGTCACTAATCAAGCTGACTTGAGTTGATTGCCCCAAATAAAGTATGTCATCAATTTGGAATTAATTGTGAAAAGGCATGCGATGCTATGAAACAGTTTCCTTTAATATAACTGGAAAAAAGCAAATCACAGATAAATCAATCCATAATAGGCTGCCCAAAAGTCCTAAGGGCAATCTATCTATATACTCCAGTGTGTAGTACATATACTAAATTTTTAAAAAATAACATCAGAAATAGTTTTTTAAGACAAAATAAAGCTAAAAATAAGTGTCTATTTAAGACATACTTATTTTTAGCTTTATTTTGTCAGAAAGAATATCCTTCTTTGTGTTTTCAAATTAAGCATTCTTAAAAAAAAAAATTAACCTTTCCTATTTCTGCATCATTACATCAGCTTTCAAATGCAGTCAAGCTTCCATTACTTAAACTTGGTTAGCAAACTCTCATACTCCTGTTCTTCTCCATTCACTAGCTTTGCCATGACACCTTTCGTGAACACTGCTATTGTTTGATGAAACAGGAGAGAAACACAAAGTAGTAAACAGTCTAAACTGCAGTTTTAACTGTCTTGGCAAAACATTCAGTGTGGAAGACTTTGAAACTAATGATTAAGTTTAAAAACCAAAGTAACATCTTCAATAAGAACTTCTGTTATATTTTGTACCATATACCATCAGCATAAATAATTAAGATTTGGCATTAGATTCAGTATGAAGTAAAAAAGCATAGTTTTAATAGGAGACTATCCATTCAATAGAAGTTATTGCCCTTTAATTTATTTCTCCTTTTTGACATATCATGTAAATGCAAATTCATTATGAAAATTATACCCTGGGCAAATAATGCAACTATTTAAAAATTTAGCAAATTATTCAATTAATATTTATTTATTCTCTCTATTCTCTTTCTCTTTAGTTCTTTTCTTCCTGCCTGCCTTTTTTTAATAAAAAATGAAATTATTTTTCAAAATTTCCCTTGTTTTCAATGGATAAGGTTTAATTCATTTAAGAACACAGTAAAATGCTACTTGTTAGCATGAACAATGCTTTTGGAAAATTTTCCAAAAGCTAATCTAGGACTATGATATTTTGGTGGGTTTAATTGAATATAAATATATTGAGGCTTAGAGTTTCTGTAGCAATATACTCTGTATTTTAAATAGATTGCAATATCAGAAGTTTTAACATATAATTTAATTTTTTACCACTTGTTTTTATTCAGTGCAACCAAGAAGATTTTTTTTCCTTTATTAGCTTATTACTGAAACTCTTTTGAGCCTCTCTTCCCTGAACTTTCCTGGTGGCTCAGAGGGTAAAGCGTCTGCCTACAGTGCAGGAGACCTGGGTTCAATCCCTGGGTCAGGAAGATCCTCTGGAGAAGGAAATGGAAACCCACTCCAGTACTCTTGCCTGGAAAATCCCATGGACAGAGGAACATAGTAGGCCACAGTCTATGGGGTTGCAGAGAATCGGACACGACTGATGACTTCACTTCAAGTAGCATAATTCCTCTGAATATTTTATAGTATATTATAGTTTAATATAATATGTTTTTTATATATGTCTATTGTGTATTATCTAAAATGACTTTTTTCTGATGTTAAAATAATCAGTTCAAATTAAATAAAACTAAATGGCATAAGTGATAAAGACATATGGTATTAGCTAATTCATCATTATCAAGTAAAGGAAAAGTGATAAAGATATTATCTTCTCTCAGAAAAGATTAATGAGAAAATGAGATTACCCTGATGAAAGGATTTGAATTTTTTCCACACCTTTTTGAAAACCATGATTAAACTTTTTCAAATCATTTTTATCTGCCTATGTAATTTTTAAAAAGAAACTAATTAGATTAGATATACAAAATAGGGTCATTAAGACATCACTGTCCTATTCATATAATTGAAATTGTGTGAATATGTTTATGATATAACTATTTCAAAACATTTTAACACTATCATGATAAAATTCTGTTTAAACTTGAAATCTGGCAAATTCAAGTTGGAAAGTGGACTATAAAAAAAAGAAAACTATAAGAAAACCTTAAAATGTGATAGTTCCTCATACAGGTTGAAGAGAAAACTGTAACACTGAATTCCAATAGGAAAAGCATACCATTGCAGTAAGACCTGCATACTTCACATTGTATTAAAAAAAGTGCTGGGCCAGGCAGCAAAACAGGTAGATTCAATCTTTAATTAAAGTTGCTGTGGGCCTTACTCTCTTTGTTATAAAATGCGAGGTTGTATGAAGTGATCTTAAATTCTTCCAACTAAAATATTTTGAATTCTTTGTCACAATGCTTAGGGGTAACAAAAACCATAAAATAAAAATTTAGGAAAAAAACTATCCTCTTTTTCTCTAAGACCTGACTGAAATGAAAAGGAAAAAATGCAAAAAGCAGTGAATCTCTGGCATCAATAGAAACTTAGAGTAGTGTACCATCTACATGCCACAAACAGTTAGTATATCTGCCATATGTAATGCACATGGGACCAGACAGTTGGGGTTAAGAAAGCAGTATATGTCCTGGGGAGTTAGAGAGAGGATTTTCACTGAAAATATATGACTTTGCTGATTTGTGTGATAAGGGATGGGGATAAGTGCAGACTGAAAGATAGATGACAAATACTAAACCTCCCCCACTCCAAAAGAGCTACACAAAGCAAATAAAAACCGTGTGGGTGGCAAGTGTCTCTCTCAACCTCTTCTCACTGAGAAGTATAAGGGACTTTCTCTGATACAGAAGGCATTACTGTCTAGCTCAGGTTGCTCAGTGGTAAAGAAACCTCCTGCCAATGCATGAGACATGGATTCGATCCCTGGGTTGGGAACATCCTCTGTAGAAGGAAATGGCAAACCATCCCATACTCTTTCCTGGGAAATCTCACTGACGGAGGAACCTGGCAGGCTATAGTTCATATGGTCTCAAACAGTCAGACACAACTGAGCACACACACACAAAGAAGCCAGCCATAAAGACCATTTTTTAAAAATTATTTCATTTAAATGAAATGTTAAGATTGGACAAAGCTACATAGATATTGTAGTGTATTAGTGGTTGCTTAGGTTTTAGGTGTGGAGGAAAGGGAGTGACTCCTAATGGGTACAGAATTTCTTTGGGGGGTAATGAAAATGTTTTAAAGTTAGGTCATGATGATTGTTGTACAACTCTGTGAATATACTAAAAAACATTGAATAGTACATTGTAAATGGGAGAGGTTTATGATATGTGAAATATATCTCAAGATGTTAAAAAAAGAAGTTAAGAAAGAATACATTTCTTAAAAGAATTTCAGTGATGATATTAAAAATATGACAACTGGTATTTAAGGGGTATTGATTATCAGAACAAAATCTGGCCTCAGATCTGCTAGGTCTTGGAGGATCTCCTTCTGTGAAAATCATCAGCTAGTTATAGGACATTTGAGTTCAGGGAGGTATGGGGAGCAAGTAATTTTTCCAGGCCTTAGAAATGAAGTATTATAATCTTCCATTGTACAGAAATATAAGCCCATAATCCTTAGTCTGAACTCTTTGGATTCAGGTGTGTTTCAGAATTTGGATACTATGGCTTCTATATTCAACTATCAATTTATAGAACAAACAGAGATCCAAGGAACATGTTAAATGTCACTATGGAGATGCAACCTACAAGACTGGCTGTGGAGCACTCTGAGACAAATGCCTAAATTTCTGCAATGAATGTGTGCTTGTGCTCAGTTGCTCGGTTGGGTCTGACCCTTTTGGGGAGCAGGGGGATGTCCGACCCCTTGAAGCTACTGGGCTCCTCTGTCCAAGGGATTTCCCAGGCAAGAATACTATAGTTGCTGTTTCCTTCTCCCAGGGATCTTCACGACTCAGGGATCGTATCTGTGTCTCTTACATTTCCTGTATTGACAGGTGGATTCTCTACCACTGTACTACCTGGGAAGCCCCTCTTCAATAAATAACCTAAAAGCTTTTTCAAAAAGATAGGAGGGTAAGTTTAAAAAAGAGACTTCAGACAAATCAACCAAGGACAATTATTTGGACTTTGTTGAATCTTGACTATAATAATAAATTGTAAAAACTAAGCTATGAAATTCTTGAAGCAGTTAGCCACATGGTGATATTGAGGAAATATTATTAACATGATGACAGGTTTCCTCCAATAAACAGGAATTAGGGTATGGCACAGATGAAACAAAATTGGTCATTAATTAAGAATTGTTAAAACTAGGTGATGGGAACATGAAAGTTCATTATATTTTATCCTTTTTTAAATTGAAATTTTCCACAATAAAATTGTTAATGAAATAAAAGAGAATATTATATATATATATTACATATATATATATGTATATGTAATATATACCCTCAGCACAGCAGCATCTGGAAAAAACATTCAATAATTAAACTTATTACCATTTCTGCAGCAAAATGAATAATATTCACCCCAAGTGGGAAAAATAAAGTTATCAGTAATCTAATATCTTATCTCTCATCTCTTATCTTCCATATGTCATATTCAATTCTTTGCTGTTGGATAATTTATATAAGATTCTTNAATTCATTATATTTTATCCCTTTTTAAATTGAAATTTTCCACAATAAAATTGTTAATGAAATAAAATAGAATATTATATATATATATATTAGATATATATATATATTAGATATATATATATATATGTAATGTATACCCTCAGCACAGCAGCATCTGGAAAGAACATTCAATAATTAAACTTATTACCATTTCTGCAGCAAAATGAATAATATTCACCCCAAGTGGGAAAAATAAAGTTATCAGTAATCTAATATCTTATCTCTCATCTCTTATCTTCCATATGTCATATTCAATTCTTTGCTGTTGGATAATTTATATAAGATTCTTATTTTCAGAAAATTTTGATTTAGAAATTTTAGATATGGGATTGTGATCCTGTGTTTTCATAATTTTAAGTAATCAGCACAGCTATAGTGGTGCTCATCTACTAAATATGAGACGTGTGTTGTAGCATAAAAGAGTCATAAACTTTTTACAGTGTTAGCTTTGTTTGGTAACTCCTGTTTATTCTCCAGGTGTCATTTTAAGTGTCTTTGGTTCATACAGGCTTTTCTGATCATTATGTTACTTTAGGATCTGCTACACAACCCTACAGGCCACACACTTGCCCTAACATAATATTCAAGTCTGTTTTAACTACTTTTTGTTGTTGTTCAGTCGCCCAGTCACGTCCGACTCTTTCTGACCCCATGGACTGCAGCACACCAGGCCTTCCTTTCCCTCACCATCCCCCAGCGTTTGCTCAGATTCATGTCCATTGAGTCAATGATGATTTCTAACCATCTCATCCTCTGCTGCCCCTTTCTTCTTTTGTCTTCAATCTTTCTTAGTATCAGGGCCTTTTCCAATGTGTTGGCTCTTCACATCAGGTGGTCAAAAGTATTGGAGCTTCAGCATCAGTTCTTCCAGTGAATATTCAGGGTTGATTTCCTTTAGGATTGACTGGTTTGATCTCCTTGTAGTCCAAGGGACTCTTAAGAGTCTTCCCCAGCACCNCCGACCCCTTGAAGCTACTGGGCTCCTCTGTCCAAGGGATTTCCCAGGCAAGAATACTATAGTTGCTGTTTCCTTCTCCCAGGGATCTTCACGACTCAGGGATCGTATCTGTGTCTCTTACATTTCCTGTATTGACAGGTGGATTCTCTACCACTGTACTACCTGGGAAGCCCCTCTTCAATAAATAACCTAAAAGGTTTTTCAAAAAGATAGGAGTGTAAATTATTGTTTAAAAAAGAGACTTCAGACAAATCAACCAAGGACAATTATTTGGACTTTGTTGAATCTTGACTATAATAATAAATTGTAAAAACTAAGCTATGAAATTCTTGAAGCAGTTAGCCACATGGTGATATTGAGGAAATATTATTAACATGATGACAGGTTTCCTCCAATAAACAGGAATTAGGGTATGGCACAGATGAAACAAAATTGGTCATTAATTAAGAATTGTTAAAACTAGGTGATGGGAACATGAAAGTTCATTATATTTTATCCTTTTTTAAATTGAAATTTTCCACAATAAAATTGTTAATGAAATAAAAGAGAATATTATATATATATATTACATATATATATATGTATATGTAATATATACCCTCAGCACAGCAGCATCTGGAAAAAACATTCAATAATTAAACTTATTACCATTTCTGCAGCAAAATGAATAATATTCACCCCAAGTGGGAAAGATAAAGTTATCAATAATCTAATATCTTATCTCTCATCTCTTATCTTCCATATGTCATATTCAATTCTTTGCTGTTGGATAATTTATATAAGATTCTTATTTTCAGAAAATTTTGATTTAGAAATTTTAGATATGGGATTGTGATCCTGTGTTTTCATAATTTTAAGTAATCAGCACAGCTATAGTGGTGCTCATCTACTAAATATGAGACGTGTGTTGTAGCATAAAAGAGTCATAAACTTTTTACAGTGTTAGCTTTGTTTGGTAACTCCTGTTTATTCTCCAGGTGTCATTTTAAGTGTCTTTGGTTCATACAGGCTTTTCTGATCATTATGTTACGTTAGGATCTGCTACACAACCCTACAGGCCACACACTTGCCCTAACATAATATTCAAGTCTGTTTTAACTACTTTTTGTTGTTGTTCAGTCGCCCAGTCACGTCCGACTCTTTCTGACCCCATGGACTGCAGCACACCAGGCCTTCCTGTCCCTCACCATCCCCCAGCGTTTGCTCAGATTCATGTCCATTGAGTCAATGATGATTTCTAACCATCTCATCCTCTGCTGCCCCTTTCTTCTTTTGTCTTCAATCTTTCTTAGTATCAGGGCCTTTTCCAATGTGTTGGCTCTTCACTTCAGGTAGTCAAAAGTATTGGAGCTTCAGCATCAGTTCTTCCAGTGAATATTCAGGGTTGATTTCCTTTAGGATTGACTGGTGTGATCTCCTTGTAGTCCAAGGGACTCTTAAGAGTCTTCCCCAGCACCACAGTTTGAAAGCATCAATTCTTTGCTACTCAGTCTTCTTTAGGGTCCAGCTCTTACATCTGTACATAATCACTGGAAAAACCATAGCTTTGACTATATGGACCTTTACTGGCAAAGTGATGTCTCTGCTTCTTATTATGCTGTCTAGGTTTTTCACAGCTTTCCTTCCAAGTCCTTCCTTCCAAGGACCAAGCATCTTTTAATTTCTTGGCTGCAGTCACCATCTGCCATAATACTGGAGCTCAAGAAAATAAAGTCTGCCACTGCTTTCACTTTTTCCTTTTCTTTTTGTCATGAAGCAATGGGACTGGATACCATAATCTTAGTTTTCTGAATGTTGAGTTTCAAGCCAGCTTTTTCATTCTCCTCTTTCACCTTCATCAAGTGGTTCTTTACTTATTCTTCACTTCCTGCCATTAGAGTTGTATCATCTGCATATCTGAAGTTGTTGATATTTCTTCCAGTGATCTTGATTCCAGCTGTGATTCATCCAGCCCAGCATTTCACATGATGTATCCCACAGAGAAGTTAAATAAACAGGGTGACAATATACAGCCTTGTTTTACTCTTTTTCCAATTTTGAACAAATCGATTGTTCCATGTCTGGTTCTAATTGTTGCTTCTTGACCTGCACACAGATTTCTCAGGAGACAGGAAAGGTGGTCTGGTATTCCCATCTCTTAAAGAATTTTCCACAGTTTATTGGGATCCATAGTCAAAGGCTTTAGTATAGTCAATGAAGCAAAATAAATGTTTTTCTAGAATTCTCTTACTTTTTCTATGATCCAGTGGATGTTGGCAATTTGATATCTGGTTCCTCTGTCTTTTCTAAATCCAGCTTTTGTATCTGCAGCTTCTTGATTCATGTACTGCTGAAGCCTAGCTTGAAGAATTTTGAGCATAACCTTACTAGCATGTGAAATGAGCACAGTTGTATGGTAAGTTGAACATTCTTTGCCATTGCCCTTCTTTGGGACTGGAATGAAAACTGACCTTTTACAGCCTTGTGGCTAAGACTGAGTTTTCCAAATTTGTTGGCGTACTGAGTGCAGCACTTTAACAACATCATCTTTTAGGATTTTAAATAGCTCAGCTATACCTCTGCATCTTGAGTTAATAAGAATTTCTCCTCAAAAGAGCCATCAGTTCAGTTCAGTTCAGTCACTCAGTCATGTCCAACTCTTTGTGACCCCATGAGCTGCAGCACCCCAGGCCTCCCTGTCCAACACCAACTCCCGAAGCCCACCCAAACCCATGTCCATTGAGTCGGTGATGCCATCCAACCATCTCATCCTGTGTCATCCTCTTCTCCTCCTGCCCTCAATCTTACCCGGCATCAGGGTCTTTTCAAATGAGTCAGTTCTTCACATTAAGTGGCCAAAGTATTGGAGTTTCAGCCTCAACATCAGTCCTTCCAATAAACACCCAGGACTGATCTCCTTTAGGACAAACTGGTTGGATCTCCTTGCAGTCCAAGGGACTNCCATGAGCTGCAGCACCCCAGGCCTCCCTGTCCAACACCAACTCCCGGAGCCCACCCAAACCCATGTCCATTGAGTTGGTGATGCCATCCAACCATCTCATCCTGTGTCATCCCCTTCTCCTCCTGCCCTCAATCTTACCCAGCATCAGGGTCTTTTCAAATGAGTCAGTTCTTCACATTAAGTGGCCAAAGTATTGTAGTTTCAGCCTCAACATCAGTCCTTCCAATAAACACCCAGGGCTGATCTCCTTTAGAATGGAGTGGTTGGATCTCCTTGCAGTCCAAGGGACTCTCAAGAGTCTTCTTCAACACCACAGTTCAAAAGCATCAGTTCTTCACTACACAGCTTTCTTTATAGTCCAACTCTGACATCTATACATGACTACTGGAAAAACCATAGCCTTGACTAGTCGGACCTTTGTTGGCAAAGTAATGTCACTGCTTTTTAATACGCTATCAAGTTGATTATAACTTTCCTTTCAAGGAGTAAGCATCTTTTAATTTCATGTCTGCAATCACCATCTGCAGTGATTTCAGAGCCCCCCAAAACAAAGTCTCACTGTTTCCACTGTTTCCCCATCTATTTCCCATGAAGTGATGGAACCAGATGCCATGAATAAGCTATTTGAAATGATTTTGATGATAGTTATAAAATGAGCATCTTCAATCATAATTCAATGTCTCAAACATAAGTTGAGTTCCCAATGTTGCCCTCAATTCTTTCCTTTTTTCCTTGGTCATTTTTCCCTCCTTTTTATCTGCATTTGCTGTTTAAAGGTTCTCCATTTAAACTTCCTCTTAACGCACATTTACATGTTCATCAGAGTTTGAGAAAATGACTTAACAGCCTAAATAACTGAGAAAGAGAATCCATTATCAGAATCTGAACTCTGCTCCTACCTCTGCTGCTACCTGGCCCACCATCTCTCACCAGGAGTATTGAAAGAGCTCCTGTTTTTGATCCCTGAGGTCCATTATCAACACACCAGCCAGAATGATCCTTCTGAAGCCTTACATTCATCCTGTGACAACTCCAGTAATTACAATGCCCATCTGATCTGGTGCCCTCACCCTCATTACCTCTCTGAGGGCATCTCCACCATTTTTTTCCTCACAAACTCCACACTGGTCTCATTTTTTCCACCAATTAGCCAAGAATATTCACATCTTAGGGCCTGTACACTCCTTGTTCCTCACCCTGGATTTCCCTTTCTCTAGATAACTTTATAAGTTTCTCACTCCTTTCATTTATGTCTGTACACAACTGTTCCATTCCAAAGAGGCCATTCATGACCCCATTTCAAATTGTAAGTCCATCCATTTCTTTGATTTATTTTCTTCTGAGCACTTACACCATGTAACACAGTATGTATTTTCTCATGTATTTTGCTTAACATCTGTCTCATCTTATTAGTTTGCAAACTCAGAGTACAAAAAGTATTTTTGTTTCCTGATATATCCCCAGCTCTTAACATACCGTAAGTCTTAAAAACATTTGTGGAATGAATAGTCAACCATTATCACACTTACAAACTAGCATGATCCCTGGTAATCCTTTTAATCTTCCATTTTAGCACTCCTCTATAACTCTGAGTCCTCCTCCAAAGTCTGGACCCACACACTCCCAATTTTCCAGTGATTTCCAGTGAGCCATTCTCTACCTCTCTTTTACCTTAAGCTTTTCCAATTAGATCTATTTCATCAGGAATTAAAATATTCAGAACCTTTCAGTCCTTAAAAAGAACTCTTTCCTACTCTGACCCTCTTGCTCTCCATCCCTACCATCCTTTCATTAGCTGGGTTGCTATGGTATGGTTGTCACCTGAATATGTAGTTTCCAAAGAGCTATCCTGTCTTCTGGTCTTGTCCCCTGCTGTGGACTGAATTGTGTTCCTCCAAAACTCATTTGTTGAAATACTAACTCCCAATGTGATGGTGGGAATTTTGGGAATCTCATCATCACTTTAATTAGGTTTAGTGAGGTCATGGGAGTGAATTTCTCCTGATGGAATCACTGCCTTTAAAAGAAGAAAAAAACCACACCCAAACTTCCTTGCTCTACCATGTGAGGGTACAGTTAGAAGGAGCCACCTGCGTGTCATAAGAAGGATATCACCAAAATTGGATATGCTGGAACTTTGATCTTAGACATCTAGTCTCCAAAATTGTGAGAAATATGTGTCTCTTATTTAAATCATTTAGTATATGACATTTCATTCAGTAGATTGAGCCAAGACACTCCCCTTTATTTCATTTCTTCTACTAGAGCCAGAATGTTTCTTAAGGCATATATTTGAACATAGTTTACCCTACATTAAACACATCAGTGATTCTCCTTTCANTATGTGTCTCTTATTTAAATCATTTAGTATATGACATTTCATTCAGTAGATTGAGCCAAGACACTCCCCTTTATTTCATTTCTTCTACTAGAGCCAGAATGTTTCTTAAGGCATATATTTGAACATAGTTTACCCTACATTAAACACATCAGTGATTCTCCTTTCAAAATTAAGAAATAAAGAGCTTAGATCTCTTTGTCTTTTTGTTGTTGTTGCTCAGTCACTCAATTGTGTCTAACTCTTTGTGACCCCATGGACTGTAGTACACCAGGCTTCCTTGTCCTTCACTATCTTCCAGAATTAAATTCATGTCCATTGAGTCAGTGATATGATCCAACCATCTCATCTTCTGTTGGCCCTTTCTCTTCCTGCCTTCAAGCCCTTTGCCTAGTATACTCTTATTGTGGCCTTACTGAGCTCTGTAACCACCATCTTTTAGGTCTATTAATCTTAGTATTCCAGACTCAGTCTCATCGCTTGATCATTACAGTTACTGATTACCCAAGCCTCCAACCTTTTAGCCATCCTTCAGCTTTCAATTTAGATGTCTCCTCTTTAGAAACCTCCTCCAGTCCTCCCCCATCCAAGACTGTCCTCCCCTAGTACCCTGTGCTTACTAATTATGGGTAAAATCACAACCTATTAAAATAAAATTAGGGCAGAGTAGAATCCTACAGTATTTAACTTATATGAATTAAGCATTTTGTCACTAAAAAGGCAAGCAAGCATGCAAATAAACAGTCACCACTCCTCCTCCAACAAAACTAGACTTCCCAAAAAGGCTATTATAATTTGTACAATCTGCTTTTTAATTAAAAAACAACGACTTTATCTGGTATGTAATTGATCTATTTCAATGCTAAGGAAAGGCAAAACAAACAATTAGGCTGAGAGTTGGTACAAGATAAACACAATAATAAATATTATACTTTGTAGATGAATTAAGTGGTGTTCAAAGAGCTCTATCCAATCCTCCCCATCCTCTCACCTTCTTGCTAATAGAATTATGCAGTTACTGGAAAGTTGTGTGTTTCATGCCTGCCTTCCTAACATCAATTTTGGTCTGAGCCAACTGTGATAATTCCCTTCTTCGAAGTGACTGGTTTCAGCCTGGATGTCTCACTTGGATGTCTTCACCCAGTCCTCACCAGTGACATGTAAAGGAAATCTATCTACTAGGGACATTGCAGAATTGTCTCTATCTGTGAGAAAAGATAATGCTTGGAATTGCTGTGGTAAACTTGTGAACAAGGGCATGTTGCTGACAGAATAGAAAGACAGAAGGAACTTGGTCCTGGATGATATCAATGTGCTGTAAAATTGTCTAGTCCTGGATCTACTTTTCCTCTGGAATTTTTGATTTATGAAATAAAAATCCTCTTTATTATTTACACTACTTTAGTCAGGTCATTTTTCAATTTGCAGCTGAGAATGTTCCATCTGATTCAAAAAAGATTTTTTAAAAACTTTTAAAAAATAAATGTTTTCACACTTACAAAACGTTTTCATAAATTGTCTAGAAAAATTGCCATAAAACTTCACTCAGATTCAAATATTAACATGTTATCACACTTCCTTTCTCATTCTCCCTCTGCTCTCTATACATATGCATGTGTGTGTATATATCCTTACATACATATGTGAAAAAAATTCCTCTGTCCTCTTGAGGGTAAATTGTACAGATC